>OY759262.1:51377284-51549784 GCA_963662155.1 Lamellibrachia columna
TGCGCTACTGCAGATACGGATTCAAGAAAGACAAGTATGGATGTCCCACCTGCTCATGCAGGGGTCCACGTAAGGATTGACAAAGAGTTTTGCAAAATACAAACTTTGATTTTTGCGTATGCTGCTTTAAAGTTAGGTTACGTACTGTTGTAAAACGGCGTTCTATCTTCCTATCTTTCTTTATAATACTGTATATGCCCCGAGTATCGAGGAATAAACTCTACGTGGGGAACAGCGTGCGGCGCGACACTTTTCCTGTGATTAAAATGCAGCAGTATAAAAGTTACGCTAAAGGTTAAAAACGAAAAAAAACGATAATCATAATTATTATTACGTTCCCAACTTCTTTAATATTGAAGTAGTTTGTGAAGTCTGTCTGTTCCCTCATATCTCCGTCAGTGTCGCACGTATGTGGCTAAAAATATGTAGACGTGCTCGGGGGGGGCATGGTGATGGTTCGTACATTACAACATATTCGAAATTCCCTCCTGAGGATCGGGGTACTACAAATGAAGTTATGTGGACGTTTGACGTAAATTACGTAACTCAGAACAATAGCTACGTGCAATTGCGAGCTTCTGCCATTGTTACGTAATCTACGTCAACCGTCCACCCGAACGCTTCGTGAAACCGGCAGTTGTACGTGATTTTTGGGGCGTGAAGGTGTCGTTTCCATTGGCACTGCCCTACAACCACGTGACTGGGTAGTACAAGACGTCACAAGCTCATGTCTTTTCTCTCGTGCATCGCCGGGCAACTCTACAACTAGTTGCATGACGTAGATATGCTACATTCCATATACAGGGTTTTTAAGGTTCAGCTCACACGGGCAGTGCAACATTTCAAACTGCCATGTGTAAACATGTTTTAAATTTTAACAGGCGCATTACAGCACATATATACGCAAAACAATATTTGTTTATTTACTTTTGAATTTCACATGGGCGTGGAGAGTTTTCACACGGGTGCTTGCCTTAAAAACTTGTGCACACTCACACACACACACACACACACACACACACACACACACACACACACACACACACACACACACACACACACACACACACACTCACACGCACACGCACACGCACACACACACACACATACACGCACACACGCACACACGCACACACACACACACACACACGCACACACGCACACACGCGCGCACACACACGCACGCACGCACGCACACACACACACACACACACACACACACACACACACACACACACATTAATTTTACAATAAGTGTAAACAAACGTTATCCAAAATGGGCTGCATGGCTTGTTACATGTCCTAGTGTTGATTGTTCTCCGCCGGTTGCAGCATCACCGCCTGCGTTACTCGGAAGATGTCCGCCAGTCATAGGTAATGGCGTCTGTGCCGAGCTCTGCGTCAACTGTGCTGCTCGAGGCATGGTGTGCTGCTCGAATGGATGCGGTCACCAATGCATGAAACCGGTGTCTCCGGTGTCTCCACGTGAGTGACAGCTGTCAATATTAAGTAATCACATCAAATCATCTAGCTGACTCACGATAGCCGATGTAACACGCCATTCGCACATTTGTTAGATGCCTTAGCTATAATTTACTACAACAATCCACCGGACGAAATCAATATTAATTTCAAACATAAATCAAGAACAATCAGAGAAAATAGGAATGGCTTTGCGAACAGCTGTATTTCCACGACCGCGTACTTCAAATATGACGCATCTTTATAAGAAATGTGTTTCTACAGTTGCATATGCTTAATGTGTACCATAAACTTTATTTGTGACCGGAACTTGGCTACATTTAAAATACCGTTCGCGTTTATGATAGTATACAAATAACATATATGTGATTAAATGCTTTACCAAAAGTGAGAACGTACTTCTAGAGGGCTTCTGAAAGTTTCAACAGAAGTTTCGTAGTTTCAACAGAAGAGCTACATAACTTAATATGTTAACAATGTCCGGGCTACTAGATTGCTGAACTGATTAATGATATGCCTTATACGGTATATTTGCACGCAGCTCGCCCCTTCTACTGCTACCTGCCGGCCGTGAAAGGCCTATGCAAGGCCTACATGCCAAGATGGTTCTATAACAAGAGGACGGGCTCGTGCGAGAAGTTCATCTACGGAGGATGCGGCGGCAACAATAACCGGTTCTCGAGTTAGCTGGCTTGTAAAATGATATGTCGGGCCAAGTCAAGGCCGTGCAATCCCATCAAGTGTCTGCGCTACTGCAGATACGGATTCAAGAAAGACAAGTATGGATGTTCCACCTGCTCATGCAGGGGTCCACGTAAGGATTGACAAAGAGTTTTGCAAAATACAAACTTTGATTTTTGCGTATGCTGCTTTAAAGTTAGGTTACGTACTGTTGTAAAACGGCGTTCTATCTTCCTATCTTTCTTTATAATACTGTATATGCCCCGAGTATCGAGGAATAAACTCTACGTGGGGAACAGCGTGCGGAGCGACACTTTTCCTGTGATTAAAATGCAGCAGTATAAAAGTTACGCTAAAGGTTAAAAACGAAAAAAAACGATAATCATAATTATTATTACGTTCCCAACTTCTTTAATATTGAAGTAGTTTGTGAAGTCTGTCTGTTCCCTCATATCTCCGTCAGTGTCGCACGTATGTGGCTAAAAATGTGTAGACGTGCTCGGGGGGGGCATGGTGATGGTTCGTACATTACAACATATTCGAAATTCCCTCCTGAGGATCGGGGTACTACAAATGAAGTTATGTGGACGTTTGACGTAAATTACGTAACTCAGAACAATAGCTACGTGCATTTGCGAGCTTCTGCCATTGTTACGTAATCTACGTCAAACGTCCACCCGAACGCTTCGTGAAACCGGCAGTTGTACGTGATTTTTGGGGCGTGAAGGTGTCGTTTCCATTGGCACTGCCCTACAACCACGTGACTGGGTAGTACAAGACGTCACAAGCTCATGTATTTTCTCTCGTGAATCGCCGGGCAACTCTACAACTAGTTGCATGACGTAGATATGCTACATTCCATATACAGGGTTTTTAAGGTTCAGCTCACACGGGCAGTGCAACATTTCAAACTGCCATGTGTAAACATGTTTTAAATTTTAACAAGCGCATTACAGCACGTATATACGCAAAACAATATTTGTTTATTTACTTTTGAATTTCACATGGGCATGGAGAGTTTTCACACGGGTGCTTGCCTTAAAAACTTGTTCACACTCACACACACACACACACACACACACACACACACACACACACACACACACACACACACACACACACACACACACACACACACACACACACACACACACACACACACACGCACACACACACACACACACACACACACACACACATACACGCACACACGCACACACGCACACACACACACACGCACACACGCGCGCACACACACACACACACACACACACACACACACGCGCACGCACGCACGCACATACACACACACACACACACACACACACACACACACACACACACACACACACACACACATTAATTTTACAATAAGTGTAAACAAACGTTATCCAAAATGGGCTGCATGGCTTGTTACATGTCCTAGTGTTGATTGTTCTCCGCCGGTTGCAGCATCACCGCCTGCGTTACTCGGAAGATGTCCGCCAGTCATAGGTAATGGCGTCTGTGCCGAGCTCTGCGTCAACTGTGCTGCTCGAGGCATGGTGTGCTGCTCGAATGGATGCGGTCACCAATGCATGAAACCGGTGTCTCCAGTGTCTCCACGTGAGTGACAGCTGTCAATATTAAGTAATCACATCAAATCATCTAGCTGACTCACGATAGCCGATGTAACACGCCATTCGCACATTTGTTAGATGCCTTAGCTATAATTTACTACAACAATCCACCGGACGAAATCAATATTAATTTAAAAAACATAAATCAAGAACAATCAGAGAAAATAGGAATGGCTTTGCGAACAGCTGTATTTCCACGACCGCGTACTACAAATATGACGCATCTTTATAAGAAATGTGTTTCTACAGTTGCATATGCTTAATGTGTACCATAAACTTTATTTGTGACCGGAACTTGGCTACATTTAAAATACCGTTCGCGTTTATGATAGTATACAAATAACATATATGTGATTAAATGCTTTACCAAAAGTGAGAACGTACTTCTAGAGAGCTTCTGAAAGTTTCAACAGAAGTTTCGTAGTTTCAACAGAAGAGCTACATAACTTAATATGTTAACAATGTCCGGGCTACTAGATTGCTGAACTGATTAATGATATGCCTTATACGGTCTATTTGCACGCAGCTCACCCCCTCTACTGCTACCTGCCGGCCGTGGAAGGCCTATGCAAGGCCTACATGCCAAGATGGTTCTATAACAAGAGGACGGGCTCGTGCGAGAAGTTCATCTACGGAGGATGCGGCGGCAACAATAACCGGTTCTCGAGTGAGCTGGCTTGTAAAATGATATGTCGGGCCAAGTCAAGGCCGTGCAATCCCATCAAGTGTCTGCGCTACTGCAGATACGGATTCAAGAAAGACAAGTATGGATGTCCCACCTGCTCATGCAGGGGTCCACGTAAGGATTGACAAAGAGTTTTGCAAAATACAAACTTTGATTTTTGTGTATGCTGCTTTAAAGTTAGGTTACGTACTGTTGTAAAACGGCGTTCTATCTTCCTATCTTTCTTTATAATACTGTATATGCCCCGAGTATCGAGGAATAAACTCTACGTGGGGAACAGCGTGCGGAGCGACACTTTTCCTGTGATTAAAATGCAGCAGTATAAAAGTTACGCTAAAGGTTAAAAACGGAAAAAAAACGATAATCATAATTATTATTACGTTCCCAACTTCTTTAATATTGAAGTAGTTTGTGAAGTATGTCTGTTCCCTCATATCTCCGTCAGTGTCGCACGTATGTGGCTAAAAATGTGTAGACGTGCTCGGGGGGGGGCATGGTGATGGTTCGTACATTACAACATATTCGAAATTCCCTCCTGAGGATCGGGGTACTACAAATGAAGTTATGTGGACGTTTGACGTAAATTACGTAACTCAGAACAATAGCTACGTGCAATTGCTAGCAACGCTACGCGAGCTTCTGCCATTGTTACGTAATCTACGTCAAACGTCCACCCGAACGCTTCGTGAAACCGGCAGTTGTACGTGATCTTTGGGGCGTGAAGGTGTCGTTTCCATTGGCACTGCCATACAACCACGTGACTGGGTAGTACAAGACGTCACAAGCTCATGTCTTTTCTCTCGTGCATCGCCGGGCAACTCTGCAACTATTTGCATAACGTAGATATGCTACATTCCATTTGTTATGGCGTTGTGGTATCCACATAGTAAAACGTGTCATAATAGGTGCTCAGCGATATTTCATTGAGCTTTTGTTTAGACGGCGTGGGCAGACAGATTCTGTTTGTGCAGGTGAAGTGGTGTCAATTTGTCACATTATGTATCCACGTTGCACGTTAGTGCGTGCGTGCGTGCGTGCGTGCGTGCGTGCGTGCGTGCGTGCGTGCGTGCGTGCGTGCAGGGATATTATGCAAAAGTTGTCTCAGTGTCTTGTACAATAACTGTGATGCTACATCCACGCAGCTCGCCCCCTCTACTGCTACCTGCCGGCCGTGAAAGGCTTATGCAAGGCCTACATGCCAAGATGGTTCTATAACAAGAGGACGGGCTTGTGCGAGAAGTTCATCTACGGCGGATGCGGAGGCAACAGGAACCGGTTCTCGAGCCAGCGTGCCTGCATGGCGACGTGCCGGGTGAAGAAACGGAAGTGTAGTCCCGTCATGTGCACGCTCTACTGCAAGTACGGATTCAAGAGAGACCAATATGGATGTCCCATATGCGCCTGCCGGCTTCCACGTAAGAATTTCAGTAACGTTAACTAACTACCTCATGGAAAATTGTAGTTATGAGTAGCCACTGCCACTTTAACTGGGTTTTAATATACAAGAATATCGACACAGAAGGTGACTCTATATGGAATTGCTTCGCTAACGGTAAATCATAATATGCTTTACGGTGAGGCGCTCTGATGAAACCAGTCGGATGTCGCACGAAACATATATCATATAGGTTTCACAAAGGTCATTTAGTATGTAAATAAATATCTGGCGAAGAATGGTATGGTTTGAATACCAACTGGACTAGTGATCTAACGATAGACCTGTTCGAATCATGTTTATGAAATATGCAGTTATTAAAAAATAGGCGTTCATTGTCTTCCTATTTAAGGTATTTAAGCAATTTGAACTCAGAACTGGTTGTTCTTGTGCAGTTGCGGACAGTTGTTCTTAATTACAAAGGGTAATTCGATTGTTCTAGGAGGAGAATGAAAGAGAAATATCTCGTCAAACTTGAAGTGGAACATGTGTCTATCGTGAACTGTAAATTGGTGTTGTAGTTAACTGATACTCTTTTAGTAATTTATAAATAAGTTACACACAAACACACGCATACGCGCACGCACGCACGCACGCACGCACACAAACCAAGCTGCCGCGCGAACTATCTATCATGGGGTGTATTTTTTTTTTTTCAGAAACCGGCCTTGCTGAAACCTAAAGTGTTATGACCGCATGGCGCAACAGACGACGCGCTGAACAAAGGAAAAAAGATAAATCTTCTTGTGATTTCTTATTTGTTCACAATAAAAATGACACTCAAATGTGTGGTGTGTCTGTAGTCGATTTGTGGAAGCGACGTCAGCTCTTAGACAATTCATGGCTGACAAAACCTAGGTAGGCTTGGCAGCGGCGACCTCGCCTGGACATATATGTAGATGACTTAACGGAACAAAATGTATTCTGATCCAGTAAATGGTATCAGTATGAATGTGTTTAAAGACAAAATTGACAGAGTGGGCCCCATAAAGATTACAAATTGTTGGACTCTCGATAGTCAATAAGCTTCCTTGTCCATTTGCCATGTGGAGCGTGTTGCAATCTTGTTGAATTACATCGCTGCAACAAATATTTCTACGATATCTTGTATTTACATGTTTGTGCAAAGGCGTGGCCAGGGTTTGTAGGTCGTGACTCGTTCTCCCGTGTTGGTCCTAAAATTCTTGTTTGTCGTGTCTCAATAGTCAGCAATCTAAGCAGGACGGCGATTTGGTTATTGTACATAATCACTTATACCAATTTAGTCAATCTTTCAATTTAAATAAATATGTAAAAATAATAAGAATTTCTGATAAACATAACATTTTCATAGCAATCAATACGTTGGATAATAAGATTGTCATTTAAAGCTACACGATTCGCTCTGCAAGTGTTGTCAAGGAAATCATTGCATTCCACAATTTCAGATAACTCTCATTTATGTATGAAATACTTAAACAATTAGACAGAAATTGATCGGAACGATGCTACACTTATAATGGTGTCAGAAAACTGCCATGAGAATTGATGGAGATATAACATAATGTGGACAAATCAAGGAGAACGGTAGTTTCAAAGAAAGCAACAACGTAATAGTTGATAGAGAGAAAAATTAAGAAGTTGATTCATTCATTTACCTCTGCAGCATTGTAGCATCAGACATCAGATGTGATCAAGAAATTTAGATTACACTAGCCGTCGACGCTTGACACCAAGTAGTGCGCGTTCATTTCAACACGAGTGTGGACGCGACCCACTAAAATAAATGTCATCCGTTTTACGTCGCCCGCCACGAGCTCTTGCTCAAATTACCAACTGCCACACCTCGGCAGCAGTTCAGTCAACCACCACGACACACGCCGCTGCACACGTTGAATGTAACCTCGGTCGTGACATTTACCTCTGCAGCATTGTAGCATCAGACATCAGATGTGATCCAGAAATGTGTGACCTCGGTCGTGACATTATTTTCGAAGATTGTTATCAATCAATGTCCGCTGCGCTGTTGTTCCAACTAACTGCGCCATCACATCAGGCTCGCCACTCCTTCCGCGGACCAAAGGAACTTGCCACAAACACCCACTAATGTAACCCATGGTTGCGCATGAAAATGCCACGCCGTTGGTGTTAAATATACGCGCTTTTCTCGCTCGTGTTTCCAGCGATAAGTTCCCTTATACTGTGAGCGACGCCTGAGATGATCCTAAACATGCCGTGTTTATTCTTCTCTGGTCTGACTGACTGGACAGAATGCTCTGAAGATATGGGTCGACTCAGAATCGCACACACCCCTGACCGTGTAACTCCTTGGGAGTGTGTCCCATCAAATTGTAAGCAAATGAAATTGAGACATTTTCTGACAAACATTAGGAGTTTACCAGGTGAAATAAAGATGTAAAATATCTGCACATAAATGTATGTTGCGGCAGGGGTCATAAGATCAAGTTACACGCTGCCGGATGTTGGCATCGTAGGTGAACATTGGATACCATTCCAGACTCTATATAATTAAGTCAAATCAGTGCTTTTAAAACAATGAAAATACCAAAAACAAAGATACAGACAAAGTGGTGTGAACGAAATTGCCCTAGCTTCGAAACGGTGGCATGTTGAATCAAACCATCGTCATCTCGATCGACAGTCGGGTGTTCCAGCCTATAGACCATCTCCGGCTAAATCCTCTGCATTGCTCTCTATGCACCACGCCCACGATAGCACACCCGCAAACATCATCACACGCGTGAAAAGTACCACATAAAATTAATAGGGCTTACACAGAACAGCCATGGGCATACAATTGTTTGAGTATCAACTATTTACTGAATCAATTTATGGCTAGATTAGTTATGCTATAAAATACACCATATTTATGTTACGTAAAGTTCGGAAATTTCAGAAACCGATAGATTTATGAGTGACTGAAGGACATACAGTAGACAAATATCCCACCAAAGACGACAGTTCGGTGGCACGATTGTACTAAAATAAAATTTAAAGTTGCTGTTCAAGGAATAGCTGGTAACAAAACGTGTCAGAGGTTGCTATATGATAGAGAATATGCCTTCATTGCCCTAAAACACATCCACCCCATTTTAACGCCACTCGCTTAACATACTATTAAACTAGTTGATGATCCATAAATCTGGTAAACATTAAGGGACGATTCGTTCGACGGTGAATTGGCGGCTCTCTTTCACGACGCCGACCGCCTTGTAAGCATCGACATTAATCTTGTTGATGTATATTGAAATGGTTACTCGGAGACACAGCATGTTGTCATGACTATGGTCATGCAGGTGTGCCGACATCAGTCCGGTCAAGCAAGCTTGTCGTCTGCGTCACTGTGCCGGAACCGCCATTAAACCGAGGGGCGTTTAAAGGCCTTTTCGTAATGTGAAGCAGAACATTCTACTACAAACCGCCATCGGAGCAACATGTAAGTACCAGTTTGGCGCTAGCGAGACACGGTAGGACATTAGTTAAACAGGTGGATCGTCAACGGAGATCACAGTGTTTGAATGATCTTTGTTCCATGTCTGTGCAATTTCGTTCACCCCACGTCGCCCCAGTTCTCTATGCTGTACAAGCGAGTACTTGGCAGTGATGGAACTGTTGGTTGAACCGCTTTTAAATAATAATTGCAGCATAGCTGAACGCTTCCCATATCATATGAACTGTTAGTGTTAGCAAGTCGTGGGAACAGTGAGAATGAAAGGACTGCATAAGAAAGGCGGAGGAATGAGCCAAGTGTAGGGAAACGGCTGCCGATAGGGAGTGGACATGGATAACAGCTGGGGTTGGGCCGCAGAACAAAAATAGCGTCAGCTGTTTATAGAAGGAAAAACGAGGAAGAACATTTATCATAAACAGGTCTGCCATTGTAAAGTGTAATGATAAGAACAGTTACCATAAACAGGTATGCCATGGTAAAGTGTATTGGTAAGAACAATTACCATAAACAGGTCTGCCATGGTAAGTGTAGTGGTAAGAACAGTTACCACAAACATGTCTGCCATGGTAAAGTGTAATGATAAGAACAGTTACCACAAACAGGTCTGCCATGGTAAAGGGTAATGATTAGAACAGTTACCATAAACAGGTCTGCCATGGTAAAGTGTAATTATAAGAACAGTTACCATAAACAGGTATGTCATGGTCAAGTGTAATGATAAGAACAATTACCATAAACAGGTATGCCATGGTAAAGTGTAGTGGTAAGAACAGTTACAATAAACAGGTCTGCCATGGTAAGTGTAGTGGTAAGATCAGTTACCACAAACAGGTCTGCCATGGTAAAGTGTATTGGTAAGAACAGTTACCATAAACAGGTCTGCCATGGTAAGTGTAGTGGTAAGAACAGTTACCACAAACAGGTCTGCCATGGTAAAGTGTAATGATCAGAATTGTTACCATAAACAGGTCTGCCATGGTAAAGTGTAATTATAAGAACAGTTACCATAAACAGGCCTGCCATGGTCAAGTGTAATGATAAGAACAATTACCATAAACAGGTATGCCATGGTAAAGTGTAGTGGTAAGAACAGTTACCATAAACAGGTTTGCCATGGTAAGTGTAGTGGTAAGAACAGTTACCACAAACAGGTCTGCCATGGTAAAGTGTAATGAAAAGAACATTTACCACAAACAGGTATGCCATGGTAAAGTGTAATGATAAGAACAGTTACCATAAACAGGTCTGCTATGGTAAAGTGTAATGATAGGAACAGTTACCATAAACAGGTCTGCCATGGTAAAGTGTAATGATAAGAACAGTTACCATAAACAGGTATGTCATGGTAAAGTGTAATGATAAGAACAGTTACCATAAACAGGTCTGCCATGGTAAAGTGTAGTGGTAAGAACAGTTACCATAAACAGGTCTGCCATGGTAAGTGTAGTGGTAAGAACAGTTACCACAAACAGGTCTGCCATGGTAAAGTGTAATGATAAGAAAAGTTAACATAAACAGGTCTGCCATGGTAAAGTGTAGTGGTAAGAACATTTACCACAAACAAGTCTGCCATGGTAAAGTGTAGTGGTAAGAACAGTTACCATAAACAGGTCTGCCATGGTAAAGTGTAATGATAAGAACAATTAACATAAACGATCTTCTTCCACGTTTCCGACAACAAAGATTGGATGGCTCACAGTTGGCATCACATGCCTACTGATGGTGGCTAGCACTGCTTCTTGTGGCGTAGAGAGGGGTGACGCCAGTCTAGGTATGCCTTCACTTACATATTGAACTTTGCTGGACTCTCGATAAGCCAATGCCTTCCTTTTCCACTTGCCATCTGGGTCTTTTGCCTTGGTTGGCAATCTTATTATCGTGTTAAATGTTTAATCAGAATGTACACGCTTTAAAGTGATATCTTCTAATTATGTTGATTGCCTTACCTACACAGTCTCTTCGGGCCTCGTGACCCATAAGATTGCAGTGCTCCTTATTTAATTATCTCCATCTTTGGCCACCTGTGTGGTTTTAATCTATGTCTCCCAACCTAGTTCTTGTCTCCTTTTCCTACTGTTTTCGCTTGTGCATACGCAATGGTCTTGATAAAGTTTCGTAAACACTGTCGTTTGTGTTGTGCAAATGCATTATGTCATTCACGACGAGACCGTGGTGCTACACCGTGGTTCCGCTCTGTGCAACACGGGATCGGTCAGCCAGAGCAGGTTCTGGATTGATTGGTTTCACAGATAGATGATGTGCCCATTAAAACTTACATAGGGCCTAGTGTTATTACATAGATAAACTTGTGCGAGCGATATTTATAAAGGAGTTTACCGTGACCAAGAAAATAAGTCATGAGTATGTATCCTAACCAAGGCGTTCACTTGGAGAAAGTCCCTTAGTTGGCGGATACCTCACAAATTATGATACAACGTTGTGAGCTTCTTTTGTTGTTTTGTAAAACATGTATTTCTATATTAATATATTAATGTGCCTATTGTTGTCATAAATTTCACGAACATTTCCTAACAATTGTAACGGTACTTTGTAGATCGTTTCTTAATAAGCACAATCACGCCTCTGTACAAAATATCATGTAAGAAAATATTTATTTGTCCCAATGACAACATAATTCATACAAAAACCTTGATTATACAAACATGCAAAAGTATAAAGCAAAAACAATCAATCAACAAACTGAAATAATACATACGTAATATTAACTTAATATATTAACGTAATATTAATCAATATTAACTCATACTAAGACCGGACATTGTCGCTATCGTAGAAGCCACCTGACTAATAACATGTCAGTTACCAGCAATACACTACCGCTTCAGCCGAGACACCGAGACTGCCGGCGTTGTGCAAGCTGCCGGCCGTCCCTGGCGTATGTCTTGCGTATTTCCCTCGCTGGTTCTTCAACAGCAAGACCGGCAAGTGCGAGAGATTCATCTACGGCGGCTGTGGCGGTAACAAGAACAACTTCAGTACGAAGGAAGAGTGTGACAAGATGTGCTGGTGTCCACCGCCGTGTCGATGCTACTGCGAATTTGGTTTCCAGATCGACGAGTATGGTTGTCGAATTTGCAAATGCGTAGACCCGTGCAAGGTACCGTTGTGTTATGGGTGATAAAGGGCCTAAATGTAGACTGAAGTAGAAGAACACGCATTCGATCACGGGGATTTACCATGTTTCACTAGCTCGCTAATGACATACACCTTTACTTCTAACTATTCGTTAGTGAGGGTCCATGAATGGCACATAACTATATTATCTTAAACTCTGGCGATTCTTGGATGATTTAAAAAATGTGTTTTACGTGTTTCAAACAACACGTATTAACTATCTTAAACCCAATAGCAATCCCCGTCCACTGGTACAGGTGAATGCTTTACAATATTAATTATCATACATTATTCATTTACTTAATTATTGTTTTAAATAGTGCAGTATGTTTGTAGTTACCCATACATGTTGGATAATATATTATTTATGTTCATGTGCATTTAATTACAATTGTTTGGTATACTGAGTTTGTTTCTCTGTGTTTCGCATATTCGAGCCTCAGAAAGATGTAATCTTAGTTTCGGTGAAACCGCTATTTAACCTGGTTGGTAATTTGAGAAAGCACTTGAAACGTCTGCAAAATCGTCGTGAATGTATATCACCCACGCATGTTTCCTGGTATATAGTCGGGCTGACGGTTAGTGTCATGGTCAGCTAAATCATACCAAAGTAAAGGTCGGTTTACACGAGCGAGTTGTACTCCTGTTGGTGGGCGACACGGTGTCGCATTATAATGGCCCAGCTAAAGTGTGTGTGTGCGTTTGGTCGAGTAACATGTCTAAACACTGCGACGTAGATATAGACTGGCGCCACTCCCGACTGGACCTTTGATCACAGGTCACGACATATGAACCTGTTGGTGGGCGACACGGTGTCGCAGTATAATGGCCCAGCTAAATTGTGTGCGCGTTTGGTCGAGTAACATGTCTAATAGACTGGCGCCACTCCCGACTGGACCTTTGATCACAGGTCACGACTTATGAACCTGTTTTCGGTCGCTGATTGGTCACTGCTTCAAAATCGCGACCAACTATCGGTCAAACTGGAACGATTCCCAATTCAACCGACAAAATCGTTGCCACAAATTGGCTTCTCAAATCGGTATCACGAGTGTTTACACGACCGATTATATATATATATATATATATATATATATATCAAATGCCGTCCAATTGAGTAATTAATCGCTATTGTAAACCGGCTTTAACACTCATAAGCAACACAATGAAATGCGCAGCTAGTACTTTCTATTCAAATGTAACCCTCTGTTTCTCATTCAGGGAATATTCTGCCCGCCTGGTCAAATATGTGAAGCAAAGAAACTGTTTTGCAAAATGGCGCCATGTCCGCCTGTGACGCAATGTGTTGGTGAGTGGTAGTAATGTGTAAACAGAAGAGTTGTTCCCTTTAAATAATAATATTAATAATAATAATAATAATAAAGAGCATTGTCGATTTCAAACATCAAGTATGTAGGTTCAGCTGACGTCATTTCTATATCATATCCTGGTATGTCTGTTTTAAAAGGATTACTAAAGTAGATTGATAAAACAGCCCTCTATGTGTCTATATCTTATTTGGATCATGTTACAAGGCATAAACTATATCTATTCTAATTTCCTGACTGCCCAGATGTGTTTTAATGAACCACAATTTACAAATATTATATGACCTTTTTATGAATATCAATCTTGCAGGTCATCATGCAACGTAAACAATATATTCGAGTCGAAACATTCAAATTAAACAGATATTAATCAACTTATACGAAACAACTGTGGTTCATGAAACAGATTTGTGCTGTCATTATGTTATACTGATGTTGCATAACATGATTGTATGGTGATAACGATCATCAGACTATGTACTGTTAAATAATTAGACAACCAGGCGGTGTACGGCTGACAGTGTCGTAGATATCATCACAATCTCTTGCAGTTCCAAACCCGACCTGCTGCGACGGTCGGCCGTACGACCACGTGAAACAAGTCTGCTGCCAGAGAAGACTGTACGACAGGGAAGACGACGTCGACTGTTGTGCTGTCGACTCAATCTATCGCGTCAACCCGCCCTATAACGTCATCAAAGAGATCTGCTGCCAAGGAGTCGTGCAGGAACGGCCCAACAACGCCGAGTGCTGCGCCGAGAAGGCCTTCGACGTCAAGCGCCAATTCTGCTGCCAGGGCAACCTCTACAATCGTCACCCAGACGTCATATGTCCCGGATGCTGCGGAGGTCTGTATGCAAAATATACGTACAAATAGGTCTCATTTTGTATGTTGCATGGATAATACTGATGACTTTAAACTATGCAGCCAATTTAGTCCGCGGGTCGTCCGACCACATTTAGTACTTTGGAAAAAACATCCAAATGTGATCCGTCCTTGGAAGTCCTATCTGTGTGTCTGGTGGCGATATATGTCCTACATGTAG
This sequence comes from Lamellibrachia columna, assembly GCA_963662155.1. NCBI lineage: Eukaryota > Metazoa > Annelida > Polychaeta > Sabellida > Siboglinidae > Lamellibrachia > Lamellibrachia columna. The sequence goes on from OY759262.1 coordinate 51,392,147, forward strand.
TGTAAAGTCTGTATGTTGCAGAACTATTGTTGCACTTTATAGATGAAATGAAGGCTCATATACACTTACGACGAATGATAACATATATTATAACTTAGCGTTACATATGTATACGATCCATTTATAGAAAGATCGTGCATCTGAAGAAAATAGCGTAATATTGAAAATTTATTTGAAATGAACAGGCTAAATGGTGAAGATTTATATTGCAACTCTGAAGTGTCGTTCTCCCTAGTTATCAATTGGATCCAAACAAAATATCCGTGAGAAATACGAGATTAAATTAATTGCCCAGAAAATATATCACAAATATCAATCACGATTAAAACTTACTCAGCGGGCAAGCATGCGATTTTCTTTATAAATGCTCTTGTCGAGTTGTTCCTGTTTACCTAGTGTTTCACAGTGTGCCACTATAAACGTTGTGTTTGTCAGCCAAGCCGTACAGCACTATGGATGAAATGTGCTGCGACGGCGCCGTCGTCTGGAAGCCAAGGAACGGTGCGTGCTGCGGCAAGAAGGCGTACAACGAATTAGAGGAGATCTGCTGTGACGGAGTGATACAGAAGCGACCGCCCAACGCCGAGTGCTGTGGCAAGAAGGCTTATTACTCCCGCAAGTTCGTCTGTTGCGGTGGCAGAGTGCAGGAGAGGCCCAACAACGCGTTCGGCTGATTCCTTTCACGTCACAAATGTTTAATTCTCACAGTCTGATATTAAACTTTAGTTTATGCTATAATACGCCTCTTCTATAGCATGACGACAAAACCTTTTGTTAACTAGGCTACATCAGTCAACCGACTAGTGACTGCTATGCACTTGCTAATATTTATAATAATGTTTGTATGACTTGTTTCCAACTTTCTTCTAAAAACAAATAAAGTTGATCAGCATGGTGTGTTTCTTGCAATGTTATCAGATGTGTCACCTTATTTCGGTATGTTATCGTAGTCACTCTGAAATGGTCAAAGAAATCCAATAGCCATGTCATTAGAGCACCACCATGACACTTACGCCTCCCGTAAAATGTCCAACCGCTTGTTTGCATTTGGTTCTTTAAAGTTAACTAAGTGGTCAATTAGTGTTTCTCCAATTTTAATGGTCCGTCCCTTCATTCATAAAACGTGTGCGGTCAGTAGGAATTACCAGGACACGGTTTATGGTCTTACTTGTGTACCGTTTACTACGTGTCATATTTGTTAAAAGATCAATTGTGCTCTAGAATCTCAGTTTTCTTGAAACTTGCAGCGCACATTTATCGTTTGATTTGACGGTCGTAAGATTTCGGACAATGCTAAGCCACGCCCCAGTGACGGTGGTCTTAGAAATGTTCGCAAAGCGGCGCAGCCGAGTTCTCGGCTGACGTCAGAGATTCGCCTCTATGTACTGAACACCTGCACATCATTATCATAGCGAGCGTGATTAATGTGATATAATTCGGAGTACAGAAAGACACCTTGGTAGTTAAACAGAATGTCTCTACATGTATTGCCCTCGTATAACACAGGAAAACTATATATGGCTGCATAAATCGTCTTGCCTGATTTCTATCGTTGTAGCGTAGGATAAAACGACGATTTACTGTGGTAATCTGAATCATGTTGGGATATGCCCCCCACCCCCAGTAATTCATAACACCTGAATGCAAACATTCACCTGAATGCGTGATGTGCACTAGTTGGCACAGTGAAGAACCAAACTGAAACAATTGCCTTCAGCTTCAGACGAAGATATAGAGAGGGTGCGCAGACTGCGTAGCTCTGACGAGTGCCGATTGTGGCTCAGGCCATCAGCTGTGGGCAAATATACGGACGCACACGGAGTAAGCGGACATATTACCTGTGTGTGTGTGCCCCCCGCGGGCACACACCAGAGTGATACGTCTGCGTAGAATGACTACCGTGTTGCCATCTAGCGGTAGTCGTCTGAAGAAAATGGCTGATAGCAGTCGAAACGTCACGGGAAGAGAAAGGTAAACTGACTGTGAAATAAGTAAAAAACAGACAACAAAAAGGCAGATTGGGCGAGATAACATATGCAACAGCCAACTGAATTAGAAAACATTTGTCTATGTTTGACCCGAATTTCAATGCTGCCTATACACATGTCACGGCTCTAAGTGACGACCAACCCATCAACGTGAGCAGCAAGAAAACTAACCAGTCAGGCTGTTTCAAATGTATAGGCTCACTTCTCAACATTGAAAGAAACAGCATAACCGATGTTCGGGCTCTGACCAGGGGTGTCATAATCGTACTGACATATGGAAGTCAACGGAGATCGGGTTGTGTTAGAATATACAGTTAGACAAGTAGCTACTCCGGAGCGCGGCGTTGTACGGTTATGAAAGTTGGGATATGGAAACGACGGACGACAACAGGTTGGCGTGTCTGAAGACAAGGGACTGTTAGTAGAGCTAAAACGGCTAAAACTATTGAAATATGGACAATGAAAACGGCAACGCCACAGCCTGGTATTAACATCGAAGGCGAAGCCGAAGAGAAGAACAAACCTGGACGCAAATGGACTGCACGGCTAGACAACGTGAGGCAATGGACAGTTGGAAGCCAGCGAATTGCATGGGAAACGTCGGGTACCCGGGATGACTGGAGGATGTCGACGGCTCTGATGTTGGTGATGACAAAACGCAATGCAGGCAACAGAGATCACCATTCTGTCAAATCAACACTTCAACATTTCTGAACTCAAGTTAAAATTATTATTTTAACATATCCACAACTTTGTTACCTTAAAAATTAGAAATTGTCATCGTCTTATCAAGGCAACTTCGTCAGTACTAATGACGTACTGGTCGGATGTCGTCATCGTATACGTTAGGAAGGTCGTACTTGCCCTCGTCCCGGTTAATCGTAGACACGAATGGAGCCCACCCGATAATCAGCCAGTCAGGAGTTTGTGTGTATTGAACTGAAGACTATAATTCGAAGACACCAACGGAATAACAAATTTCGAAGGATCAATTGAGTAGTCTCCGTAAAAATGTAATATATATTATAAACAGAATAACACAATACAATTACATTCGCAAAACACAAAGCGCGATACATAAAAAAGACTATTAACAACACCTAGTTGGTAATTACAGAAGAACACATAATACGCGACTAAAACAGTACAATTACAAACCTCCTTGGGCCTTTCTTATTCAATAAACTCGCGCAGCTCACAAAAGGTGAATGTAAATGGCCTTCATTCTACTGCGCCGGGTCTCCCGCGCAGGGTGAAGGCCATACATATAATAAATGTTACAATCGCTAGATGGCGATACATGCTCATTTAACGTCCCGCAGTCTAATGTCCCGAAAGTCAAAAACACCATTTACACGAACTATCCTGAGAACTGTTCACTATTTCTGAACTCAGTCGTTAGCGTGAATACATATTGATGCTTAAATTGTCATAAGTTGTTCTACTCTGCTACAAGAATAACTTTAGAGTAACAACTAGAAATATTAAACCATGTTTATTACATGTCATGTTTTTATGTCAAAGCACACTTCCCAACTAGAGTAGCACAACTCGTCATATCAGCACTGCCACGACATGATTGTATATTCAAAATGGACGGTTTGCGGAGTGATATAGGAAGGGCGACGCCATTGTTGTATACGACTTGCTGCGTCATACCATTTGTGCAACTGAGAGACGTAAACAGAATCATAATAAAATTAACACTATCGTGTTTCTAGTCTGAATACTGACTAAGAATCTGCCAAATGAAATAACGATGTCCATAATCTGCACATAAATGCAAGTTGTGGCAAGGGTAATATGATAGATGTTTACGCATGCCCAGAGTTTAACGACAAAGTATTAACAATAAACTGCGTTGCTGTACAACACCAATAATAAGTAAGATTTATGTTGGTCATTCTTTATTGGTAACGTTTAGAAAACATATAAACACCCTGTTCGTGTCGATTGTTAGTTCGTACATCCTGTTCCTGTCGGTTGTTAGTTCGTACATCCTGTTCCTGTCGGTTGTTAGTTCGTACATCCGACGCGGCTACTACCTGGACGTACAGTACGTGCGTGCGTGCGTGTGTGCGTGCGTGCGTGCATGCGTGTGTGCGTGCGTGCATGCGTGCGTGATTGCGTGCGTGCGTGCGTGCGTGCCCGCGTGCCACTGCAAACAATATTGTGATCACACACACCCTAACGTGTAATATTATGCATATATGCATATTACGGATGTAGCAAATTATAATCGTTTGTCATTTTCTTCGTAATGGAGTCAGTTGTTAAGATTGTGAATGCAGATTTGTAATTCTTAAGTAAGTAAATAAGTCCCTCCGTCGTTATGACAAACAAACACGTTAATTCTCAATTTGTTTATTACAAACATTATAGGAAAATGCAAAGGGTTTGCTACAACAGGTCACACATTTACCCTGTGTGTGGGAACTTTTACTTCCCCTGGCATACTAGATATAGATGGAACCTGTGGTTTTTATTGCGTATTCCGAATGACACAAATAAAATGGAGTGAACGAAACGAGGAGCATTGCAGAAGGTAGCCGATAGAGGGCTCCACTTAACACGTGCGTTTTTCGTCTGAATCCAAAACGAATTCGACTGCTATTTTTTGTGTGACGTGTATTTTGGCTACAAAATACCACAAAAGAAATTGAGAGCTTGTGAGAATACTTAAGCATGCCCGATGTCGAGCTAAAATGTATCCGCCCTTAAATAGTATCTGCTTGGTGTATCTGCGCATGCGCGTATTTTGCAACATCAGCGTTGCTAGTTATAGAGGATATAAATTTATACATAATTAATAATTAGCTGCACCAACGTGTGTGCATTGGGAAAATAGTTCACAACAAATAATGCCGCTTTATATTTTGCATTTTTAGTTTTTTTTTTATATATTACGACAGAAAGTGGAAATTCATCCATTATTTCCCGGGGTTGACATTCTCTGTTTAACATAAGTTATTGCTATTATATACAGTATCTATTATTGTCGCCATAATAGGTTTATGCTATTAATAAATTGATGCCAACTACCGGCTCGCGCAGGCGCATATACACCAAGCGGATAATATTTGAGGGCGGCTAAATTTTAGCACGACACCGGCACACATTGACAATGTTGTGTCCCGCAGTGCAGTCAAAGAACGTAACTATCAAGAAAACTTACTCCTGTGTTGTGTAACATTTTTGGAATAGCACCATCCGGTGTCGAATGATTACGATGGTGTTTGACGAGACCATGAGCATTGTGAGGTCATCGTATCGCCTTACCGAATCACCTAGCGGTCCGAACCAAACAACGTGAATCCGTCCTTTGGGAAACAATCAGTGTGTAACGCCACGCAGTGTCGAGTGTTTACATGACCTTTGACCACACTGATTGTTTCCCAAAGAACGGATTCACGTCAACATTTTAGTCATGGTCTATGAGGATTCATTGGTATTTGTGATGTATGTAAGTACAGTTTTTGTAATGATTTGGACTTCATAACTTATTTATTTAACGCACATACAGTCTACTGTGGATTTTGTTTCAAGCTGTTCATGTGACCTTTAATTTCCCCAACGTAAGCTTCTAATTAAATAAATGTGGCATTGATAGATTGTATGTTAATGCTTAATATACTAATTTAATTTATGTTGTCGTTTAAAGAACTGCTAAATTTATTTGAATAGCCATAATTATTTATTTGACCATAGATATTCAGAACAGGAAAAGTGAAGAACTACATCACTAAATATGTTAACAATGTCCGGGCTACTAGATTGCTGAATTGATTAATGATACGCACTATTCTGTTTATTTGCACGCAGCTCGCCCCCTCTACTGCTACTTGCCGGCCGTGAAAGGCCTATGCAAGGCCTACATGCCAAGATGGTTCTATAACAAGAGGACATATATATATATATATACAACAGGAACCGGTTCTCGAGCCAGCTTGCTTCAATGGAGACGAGCCGGGTGAAGAAAAGGAGGTGCAGTCCCGTCATGTGCATGCTCTACTGCAAGTACGGATTCAAGAGAGACCAATATGGATGTTCCTTCTGCGCCTGCCGGCTTCCACGTAAGAATTTCCGTAACTCTAGCTACCTCTTGGATAACTGTTATGTGTAGCCACTGTCACTTTACTTGGGTTTTAATATACAAGAATGTCGACACAGAAGGTGATTCTATATGGAAGTGTTTCGCTAACGGTAAATCATAACACGGTGAGGCGTTCTGATGAAACCAGTGGGATGTCGCACGAAACATATATCATATAGGTTTCACAAAGGTCATATAAATAAATATCGGACGAAGAATTGTGTGGCTTGACTACCAATTGTCTTAGTGATCTAACGATAGACCTGTCTCGAATCATGTTTATGAAATATGCAGTTATTAAAAAATAAGCGTTCATTGTCTTCCTATTTAAGGTATTTAAGCAATTTGAACTCAGAACTGGTTGTTCTTGGGCAGTTGCGGACAGTTGTGCTTAATTACAAAAATGGTAATTCGATTGTTCATAGAAAGGGTAATAACAGGGTGAATTTGGGAAAACAATTAATTGAGACGACTCGGCCGTTGGACCGTAGATGAACCCCTGACAGTTTGGCGCCCGATATGCATAGCACCTAGGAGGAGAGTGAAAGAGAAATATCTCGTCAAACAAAAGTGGAACATGTGTCTATCTGTAAATTGGTGTTGTAGTTAACTGATACTCTTTTAGTAATTTATAAATAAGTTGCACACAAACACGCATACGCGCACGCATGCACGCACGCACGCACGCACGCACGCACGCACCACACACACACACACACACACACACACACACACACACACACACACACACACACACACACAAAGCTGCTGCACGATCTATCTATCATGGGGTGTATTTGTGCTTTTCTTCAGAAACCGGCCTTGCTAAACCCTAAAGTGTCATGACCGCATGGTGCAACAGACGACGCGCTGGACAAAGGAAACAAGAACATTTTTCTTGTGATTTCTTATTTGTCCACAATAAAAATGACACTCAAATGTGTGGTGTGTCTGTAGTCGATCTTTGGAAGCGACGTCAGCTCTTAGAGAATTCATGGCTAACAAAACTTAGGTAGATTTGGCAGCGGCGTCCTCGTCTTGACATCTTTGTAGATGACTTAACGGAACAAAATGTATGCTGATCCAGTAAATGGTAACAGTATGGATGTGTTTAAAAACAAAATTTACAGAGTGGGCCCTATAAAGATTACAAATTGTTGGACTCTCAATAGCCAATAAGCTTCCTTGTCCATTTGCCATATGGAGCGTGTTGCAATCTTATTGAATTACATCGCTGCAACAAATATTTCTACGATATCTTGAATTTACATGTTTGTGCAAAGGCGTGGCCAGGGTTTGTAGGTCGTGACTCGTTCTCCCGTGTTGGTCCTAAAATGTTTGATTGTCTTTTCTCAGTAGTCACCAATCTAAGCAGGACGGCGATTTTGTTATTGTACATAATCGCTTATACCAATTTAGTAAATTATTCTGTTTAATTAAATAGGTAAAATAATAAAATTTAACAGAATTTATGATAAACGTAACATTTTCATAGCAATCAATATTTTGGTTAATAAGGTTGTCATTTAAAGCTACACGATTCGTTCTGCAAGTGTTGTCAAAGAAACAATTGCATTCCACAATTTCAGATAACTCTCAGTTATGTATGAAATACTTAAACAATTAGATAGAAATTGATTGGAACGATGCTACACTTATAATGGTGTCAGAAAACTGCCATGAGAATTGATGGAGGTATAACATAATGTGGACAAATCAAGGAGAACGGTAGTTTCAAAGAAAGCAACAACGTAATAGTTGATAGAGAGAAAAATTAAGAAGTTGATTCATTCATTTACCTCTACAGCATTGTAGCATCAGACATCAGATGTGATCCAGAAATTTAGATTACACTGGCCGTCGACGCCTGACACCAAGTAATGCTCGTTCATTTCAACACGCATGTGGACGCGACCGCTAAAATAAATGTCATCCGTTTTACGTCGCCCGCCAATAGCTCTTGCTCAAATTAGCAACTGCCACACCTCGGCAGCAGTTCAGTCAACCGCCACGACACACGGCACTGCACTCGTTGAATGTGACCTCGGTCGTGACATTATTTTCGAAGATTGTTATCAATCAATGTCCGCTGCGCTGTTGTTCCAACTAACTGCGCCATCACATCAGGCTCGCCACTCCTTCCGCGGACCAAAGGAACTTGCCACAAACACCCACTAATATGATTGAGCATGAACATGCCATGCCGTTGATGATAAATATACCCGCTTTTCTCTCTCGTGTTTCCCGCGATAAGTTTCCCTTATACTGTGAGCGATGCCTGAGATGATCCTAAACATGCCGTGTTTATTCTTCTCTGGTCTGACTGACTGGACAGAATGCTCTGAAGATGTTGGTCGACTCAGAATCGTACACACGACTGACCGTTTCACCCCTTGGGAGTGTTTCCTATCAAATTGTAAGCAAATTAAATTGATACATTTTCTGACAAACATTAGGAGTTTACCAGGTGAAATAAAGATACATAAATGTATGTTGCGGCAGGGGTCATAAGATCAAGTTACACGCTGTCGGAGGTTGACATCGTAGGTGAACATTGGATACCATTCCAGACTGTATATAATTCAGTCAAATCAGTGCTTTTAAAACAATGCACATACCGAAAACAAAGAGACAGACAAAGTGGTGTGAACGAAATTGCCCTAGCTTCGAAACGGTGGCATGTGGAATCAAACCATCGTCATCCCGATCGACAGTCGGGTGTTCCAGCCTATAAACCACCTCCACCCCTAACCCCCCCACCCCCAATACTTCTTAATAACACTCTCTTGTCCTATACATTGAGGGGAGCTCACGATGTATGTTTTTCATCAGAAAAAAGAGTTCACGCGAACCATATCCGGCTAAATCCCCTGCAGTGCTCTCTATGCACCACGCCCACGATAGCACACCCGCAAACATTATCACACGCGTGACAAGTATGACATAAAACTAATAAGGCTTACACAGAACAGCCAAGGGCATACAATTGTTTGAGTATCAACTATTTACTGAATCAATTCATGGCTAGATTATTTATGCTATAAAATACACCATATTTATGTTACGTAAAGTTCGGAAATTTCAGAAACCGATAGATTTATGAGTGACTGAAGGACATACAGTAGACAAATATCCCACCAAAGACGACAGTTCGGTGGCACGATTGTACTAAAATAAAATTCAAAGTTGCTGTTCAAGGAATAGCTGGTAATAAAACGTGTCAGAGGTTGCTATATGATAGAGAATATGCCTTCATTGCCCTAACATACATCCACCCTATTTTAACGCCTCTCGCTAAACATACTATTAAACTAGTAGATGATCAATAAATCTGGTAAACATACCCATTAAGAGACGATTCGTTCGACAGTGAATTGGAGGCTCTCTTTCACGACCCCGACCGCCTTGTAAGCATGGACATTAATCTCGTTGAGGTATATTGAAATGGTTACTCGGAGACACAGCATGTTGTCATGACTATGGTCGTGCAGGTGTGCCGACATCAGTCCGGTCAAGCAAGCTTGTCGCCTGCGTCACTGTGCCGGAACCGCCATTAAACCGAGGGGCGTGTAAAGGCCTTTTCGTAATGTGAAGCAGAACATTCTACTACCAACCGCTATCGAAGCAACATGTAAGTACCAGTTTGGCGCTAGCGAGACACGGTAGGACAGTGTTAAACAGGTGGATCGTCAACGGAGATCACAGTGTTCGAATTATCTTTTTATTCCATGTCTGCGCAATTTCGTTCACCCCACATCGCCCTAGTTCTCTATGCTATGCAAGCGAGTAGTTGGCAGTGATGGAACTGTTGGTTGAAACGCTATTAAATAATAATTGCAGCATAGCTGAACGCTTCCCTGATTACATGAACTGTTAGTGTTAGCAAGTCGTAGGAAAAGGGAGAAGTCCGCAACTGAGATGAGAGGAATGCGTAAGAAAGGCGGAGGAAGTGCCAAGTGTAGGGAAACGGCTGCCGATAGGGAGTGGAAATGGATAACAGCTGGGGTTGGGCCGCAGTACAAAAATAGTGTCAGCCCTTTATAGAGGGAAAAACGAGGAAGAACAATTAACATAAACAGGTTTAACAAGGTAAAGTGTAATGATAAGAACAGTTACCATAAACAGGTCTGCCATGGTAAAGTGTAGTGGTAAGAACAGTTACCACAAACAGGTCTGCCATGGTAAAGTGTAATGATAAGAACAGTTTCCATAAACAGGTATGCCATGGTAAAGTGTAATGATAAGAGCAGTTACCATAAACAGGTATGTTATGATAAAGTGTAGTGGTAAGAACAGTTACCACAAACAGGTCTGCCATGGTAAAGTGTAGTGGTAAGAAGATTTACCATAAACAGGTCTGCCATGGTAAAATGTAATGGTAAGAACAGTTACCATAAACATGTATGCCATGGTGTAAAGTGTAATGGTAAGAACAGTTACCATAAACATATCTGCCATGGTAAAGTGTAATGGTAAGACAATTTACAATAAACAGGTCTGCCATGGTGTAAAGTGTAATGGTAAGAACAGTTACAATAAACAGGTATGTCATGATAAAATGTAATGGTAAGAACAGTTACCATAAACAGGTCTGCCATGATAAAGTATAATGGTAAAACAGTTACCATAAACACGTCTGCGATGGTAAAGTGTAATGGTAAGAACAGTTACCATAAACATATATGCCATGGTAAAGTGTAATGGTAAGAACATTTACAATAAACAGGTCTGCCATGGTGTAAAGTGTAATGGTAATAACATTTACAATAAACAGGTATGCCATGATAAAATGTAATGGTAAGAACAGTTACCATAAACATGTCTGCCATGATAAATTATAATGGTAAAAACAGTTACAATAAACAGGTCTGCCATGGTAAAGTGTAATGGTAAGAACAGTTACCATAAATAGATATGCCATGGTAAATTGTAATGGTAAGAACATTTACAATAAACATGTATGCCATGGTGTAAAGTGTAATGGTAAGAACATTTACCATAAACAGGTCTGCCATGGTAAAGTGTAATGGTAAGAACAGTTACCATAAAGATGTCTGCCATGGTATAAAGTGTAATATACATCGAGCAACGGAGAAGCTCAGATTTTCTTCCAGGCTTCCGACAACAAAGATTGGATGGCTCACAGTTGGCATCACATGTCTACTGATGGTTGCTAGCACTGCTTCTTGTGGCGTAGGCGTTCGGCTGATTCCTTTCACGCCACAAATGTTTAATTTTCACAGTCTGATATTAAACTTTAGTTTATGTCAAGGATACCGAAGCTGTACAGTACGGCACACACACCAGACTGAAACATGGTTATGTACGAACATGGGCTAAGGACGTTACAATCCAGACCGACACAGAAGCACCACCTCCTGCACTGACTTTTCAGCCTCACTTGTCAAGGATACCGAAGCTGTACAGTACGCCACACGCACCAGACTGAAACATGGTTATGTAGGAACATGGGCTAAGGACGTTGCCACCCAGACCGACACAGAATCACCACCTCCTACACGGACTCAGACGAATGACCACATGAACCAAATAGCGATTGTTTTTCTAAGTAAAATTTGTGGAGATGTACATGTACAAACGTATCAGGCCTCCATGTAGCCCTAATAGTAAGGCTATTGTATGATATTATGGACTGTTTGTATCCGGAAGGGGAGAAATACCCTTCATAGTCATGGATGAAAATTAGTTCTGTTCTATGAAATGATGTGTGGGTAACTGATTTGTTTGCATATCAACTATACAACAGGTATTTAAAATAATTGTCCTAACTCCACACCACCAATACAATAATGATAACAATGCTGCCCTCAGCTATTGTTTCCTGGAATAGCCCTTAGTAATTATCTAGCAAGTTGGATCTTAAATATGCATCTATGCATGTATGAAAACAAGTTAAAAAAACATGAGTATTTATTATGGCTTTTATGTAACAAGAAAAGTGCTACTTTTAGTGAATCTGTGAAATTTGTGAGGTGAATAAACAGTCCAGTCTTCTAATCCTTAGTGCTAGTTCTGTCTTCATGTTCTTCCCCATCGAGCGCAGGGACGTTTGTTCGGATGAGGTGGCTGGCACATGCTAGTGTGACCCTGCGTACCCTTGGGCCTAGCTTGCCGAGGACCCATCAGGTGAACTGACTGCATGCCGTCCTCCCTCCAGAGACATGAAATAGCATAGGTCCAAATATATATACATTTTAAATAAGTGACATCTCAGAAAATGGATTTGAGGTTTCTTAATTCCTTGTCGAACTTGGATATCATAGATATTTCAACAAGAACAATATGATTTGTATAAAATAATTTGTACTAAAATTTACGCATTCCATTAAATTCTCAGAAATTGTTCTTGCAGCTTTATTATTTAGATATCATTTAATATATAAGGATGTCTGAATTGAGCCAAATCTTGTATCATATTTTCATCATGCCATCTGCGAGTCATCAAACTATACGTGTATAAAGATTGTCATGCTGATATCAAATAATCATTACTTTGTTTGACTTTGTGCAGTAACTCCGTTGTTGATATTTGTCAATAAAGATATTAGAAACACATTTCATTTATGTCATAACTGATACTGACTTGCTGTCAAAATGTGTATTCGGTTCATAGCAACCAGAACGTTCGGTAGCACCAGCTGCTCCAAACACAGTTGATCAAATCCCTGGCTGCTGGTAACGCATCTTGGTCCCTCTGTAACATAGAACCAATAATTTAAAAGAAAGTGAGAAACCATGGTCAAGGTCAGATTTGTAAGGTCTCTCATGCACAAAAATTCCACGTATGCAATCCAACTCTGCAAATATGAGATGTATATGTAATATTTACTGGCTAAGAAAAAAGTTTGTTTTCCCTATGAGACATTTGTTCAAAATATTTAATGCACAATGGCTTATAATTTTGCTGCAAAATAACCCTAGATGTGTGCTGCACCAATTAGGACAAAATATTTGAATCAACACAAGAGAGGGTAATTTCAGTAAATTTTGCCATCGTTATCACACTCGCGTGCATACGTATACTCGGCTGCATAATTAGTCATCCCACACAATTATTTATCGTCATTTATTTGGCATATAACACCCAAATTATGCATAAAATGCAAGAAATAAATGGCAGAGAAATTATCACACAAAGAATTTCTTTAAAAGCAACTGTAGTTACGCGTACGCACGTTGTTTACGCTAAACGTTGTATTAAAATTAAAACAGGGTGGAGGGAGTTTTCTTGTTACGCAAAAACACAATCCGCCTTACAAACACATACATGACGGAAAAATCTGGTAAGCAACACATGCGGTTTGGCGGCTGTAATCACGCATGATCTCTACATACCGAGGCTAGTTCTCTACCGCATACCGTACACGCTAGGCGTTGCCGCCCATGCATGCAGTCTAGTTCCATACTATACGCTAGGCGTCACATCTACAAGCAACTTGATACAACTAACAATACCAATCCACCTACATAAATCCGTCTATAAGAACTCATACACGGTGTTACACACACACGCACGCACGCACGCACGCACCCACGCACGCACACACGCACTGAACCCCGTTGGTTGTACAATGAAAAGATGGGACAGTGTAGTGCAGACCCGTCAGATGTGTGCTGTACAGCCCAAACGGCTCAAAACCGGCGCATAAAGTTGGCTCTTCTGCGTGTGTCGTCCTGGAGGACGTAAGTCATGACTATAATTATTGTCACGTCATCATACTATATACATGAATATATATATATATATATATATATATATATATATATATATATATATATATATATATATATATATATATATATATATATATATATATATATATATATGCACAGCTATAATATATATATGTGTGTGTGTGTGTATATATATATATATATATATATATATGTGTGTGTGTGTGTGTGTGTGTGTGTGTGTGTGTGTGTGTGTGTGTGTGTGTGTGTGTGTGTGTGTGTATGTGTGTGTGTGTACATATATATACATGTATATATGTGTTTGTGTGTGCGTGCTTGCGTGCGTGCGTGCGTGCGTGCGTGCGTGCGTGCGTGTGTGTGTAAGTATGTATATATAAGGGGTATTTGTGTTTCCTGTGTTTCCAGTATATTGCAAAGTCTGCCACGGTTGGTAGTTGTGTTTCTCCTTAGTCGCCATCACCTCTTCAGGCAACAGACTTTGCATTGGACAAAGGGGAAAAGGAAAATATTCTTGTAATTTTGTAATGATAGTAACATTGTTGTTCACTTTACGAGCATAATTACTGTTGCGATTTATCAAATAACTCCTGAACATCCAATATCTATATTTGCATAACAACCGGAAGTACACATTGTGAGCCAATCAACGAGAGTAGGCTATCCGTGTAAGTTTTAACCGTTGGTGACGTGTTGGACCTGACGTGTTGTTCACTTTGTATGTTACCATGGCGACAGTCGGATTACAATGAGATTCACGTCATTTCCGTGTGCCATATGGCCATACTTTAGCTCGCAAACAATTTACAAGATAAACATTTATAAAAGCCCAAGATAAAAAGCTAGCATTTCGCCACATAATTCAGAAACTCCACAGTGTAACGTATAACAAGCACTTCAACCAATCCGCTGAAAGGTTAATATAGCTGACGAAAGACGCGTGTGATTTACGTAAGACAAAACAAAACATTGTCTCGGTTATCCGAGTCACGCTCGCTTTCGTGAACTCTGCGAAGAGAGTCTGCCAGCTGACACGTGGCTTGACTATTATCGCCAGGTGGCATCATTGGTGTGACTACTTCATTTCGGCGACAGGGCCTACTTTTACGTGTACAATTAATGTGCGTGCGTGCGTGCATGCATGCGTGCATGCGTGCGGCCGCAGGAGGAATACCACGACATTGCGGTAAGCATATGTGTGGGTTGGTGAAGTGTTGCCTGATTTAGGACACGTCCATACATTATAAAATTATGATGAGCTGCGCTATTGGTAGTTTAACTGGCGGCTGTATTACAATGAACATATGAAGTAACTTCTTGTGTGTACGTTATACAGACAGCGTCTTAAAAATCTCGCACGCATTTCAATAGAGCACGAAAACTTGTTGCGCCACGAACATGGGAGCCACCTATTAGCGATAAAACAAAAATAACTTAGCGTCACATAATGTGGTTAATACTCAAATTATAAAGAATGCTTTTGTCAGCATAATCAAAAAACATTTATTAAATGTTTACATAGTCTGACAAGTCCGCATGCCACATAAGTATTTCAAATAAATAAAAAATGTCAATATAAATACATGTACAAAGTTGAACATAATATTCAAAAATCACTTTATTTTTCCCTTTTTTATTTTTAGCGTTTTGGCATGTATAACATTTAGCGTCGTAGTTTGAGATGATGAATTTGTTTTAGCATACATAGTAAATCCAATAAGTGCAAACTTTGTATGTGATCAATTTTGAAGTGTTATTCAATACTTAAGCAATATTATATCTTATGGTTTTATTAGCAAATTCCGTCTTTACTCTTTCAATGTGAACATATTTTCTATTTCTGGTGTTGTGAAGGTGCACATCTCTATTTAAAATACTTGGTATGTTCTGCAGATACATAGGAAGATTTCCATTATAATGTTTATAAACAAACCGTAGTTGTTTTGAATATATCTTCAACCATTAATATAGTAAGGCTTTTCAACAGTGGTTCAGTGTGTGCTGTGAGAACTTTTGCTATTACTCTAATTGCTCATAATTGCTCGTGAATAAAATACCGTGTTCTTCGGCGAACGTACCCATGAACTCACCTATGTCATCACGGGTGATGTCAGTGTTCTTGAATACGGGTAGTAATTCAAGAAAATAATCTTTTAATGATCTGGAACGGAAATGTCGGAGTCTACCTTGCCAAACAAGTGACTGTTGTAGAGGTCAGCCAAAATGTTATCCTTTGTCATTTCCCATGCCGGATTAACCCCAGGACAAGTGATACACTCTTACCACCGATCCACAATGAGCCATAACATAATGGCTCTTCTGACTATGCTTAGTACGGAATGGGGCATCATGCGTCAGATTAATCTTCACAATTATGTTGTCGTTTTCCAGAGCTGTCATAACGATCAAACAGTTAATTAGTGTTTAATTGTTATTCACATGATAACATCTACAGAACAGTTGGTAACTAATATGGTGGAAATGTAGAATGGATGTTGCTCTTTGTCGCCCTTTGTTTGTTCAGAAGAAATTGTACGGTGACTATTTTACGCTGTCGTCAAACGAGGCACCAACTTATATGCGCGTTGGTATGTCGTCGACAACAATCATAGGTGAACACATGTTTAGGTCTGAGGTTCAATAACACACTTTGCGATCATCGTCTGTTATGCACTCGGTAAGGAGCCCCTCAAAACGTTTTTACCAGGCCCCACGTTGTTAATCCGGCACCGATTACACAGGATTTTATGAAAACATTATATGTAATGGACATGAATGCGATCTATATTCACTGACCTTAAAATTAAGTGGTTGTGGATAGTTTATGATTTCAAAGCCGTTTACCTGAACATGTACATTGACGAGATGGCATTATTCGCTCTCACCGGACTCGTCCTGTTTGCGACATACCACAAATGTACATTGACGAGATGGCAATATTCGCACTCACCGGACTCGTCCTGTTTGCGACATACCACAAATGCGACCCATTTCTGGCTCGAAGTATAACAAAACGTGACCAAGACAAAGTAGGTATTAACGTTATACAAAATACGTGACCAAAAATATTTATCTAGGTGTGCTACAGGACGTCATAATCAAAACGACAATTTCATAAGTAGCACCAGTCTACAACAAATGTCTAGCTGAAAGTCTGAAGTGTTCATATTATAAATGTGGGCATATCCGGCATGATGACGTTTGGTAATATCGCGCATGACACCTGGGCCCGAGGTTATAAACCGTACTCAAACTCAAGTTCAAGTCTGTGTTCAAGTCTGAGATTTCATGCTCACCAGAGTTTTCAACTGAGGTCATAAAACGTCTTGAGTACGTACCCTACTGAGTACGAAACGACGCAGTTTTTTTCAAATGCACAAGCGGCCAAATGGAACTTTCTTTTTGAAAAAGATAACAAAGATACTTCCGTATAAAAACAGTGGTGGACGAAGAATTTCAGCTGCAAACGTCTCTTTTGCGGGAAAAAGCGCGGGAGAACAATCAACCCATCACTAATATTACGCGATGTGTGGAACGTCGGGCAAACGGTGAACGATTTAACAGACATAATGAGACGAGTCACAATATAAAACTATCTAAAAATAAAATAGTAAAAAGAAATACCTCGCAGCCAGGCTAAGCCTAAGGCTAAGGCTAATCCCTAACTAAGGTAAGGAGCGATTCGAAAGTCGGCAACCTAATTATGTTTGCTATGTTCATTTACGGCGTGGTAACTAGGTAACGTGGTAACTCCTGGAAATGTACTGAAGAACCCGACAAGTTGTTCTTTTTCAATGAATACAAGTGTTAATATAACATCAGTTTCGTTACAAAAAATATATTTATGTTGTCAAAGGTAAACAAATAATGACATTACCTAAATCCGTGGTGCATTATAATGTTTTATTTTGATATTTCATTAGAATAACCATTGTTTGCATAATATATATACGTGTGTAACAATACACACGTACTGGAAACATGTGCACACAAATAAACATTTTGTGAGACAGTTCAGTTTCATAGTTTTGATCATTCTATGTGTACTAAATAAGTAAAAACTACTCTGTTTAGATCATATTGTACCTGTAGACTTGAACTATACACGTGATCTGTTATGGTGGAACCATACGTAAGAGTCACTTAGAAGACTCTCTGTGGTACACAGTAATGTATTCAGATTGTTGTGCAGTGAACCCAGACATTGCAGAATTTGTCAAAACTAAGAACTAGCTGCTTCTGACGGTGTCAACAACTAATTGTTTTGCCCCCTTATGGTTGGTTGGTTTTAATGTTGGGTGTCACATGTTTGTGTCACTGGGATTACCCACTGTTAATAGTTTTTAGTCTAGCCTATATTTTATATGGGTGTAATATTCCAGAGTAAAGTGATTGAATTGAATACATGATATGCTAAAATGGATTTCATTGAATATCATAGAAAAGTTTGCATTACTCCTTAATGATTAATATTTTGATATAATATTATAATAAAACAAATATAGTACTAATACAATATCAAACAGTAAAGTGTAAACTGGAAGAGTAAACTATGTTATAATTGATTTATAGTGGTAATTCTTAATAATAATAATTATGATGTTAGTGCCCAAGCGAATATATTATTTGCACTTTTAATGTGTACACTCTACTATATGGAATCATTATTTCCATAACATATATTATTTTATTTATCATAATTTAAGTTAAATTTGAAATAGGTTATATGCAGCATATGTTACATTTAGTATTATATTATATACCCCCTGGCAATATGCATTACACATGTCGCTGTTTTCACTAACACCTCGTTAGGTTTAGGCTCATAAGGCAAACACAGTTATGTTGCCAAGTTAAGTGTGGCATGGCTCTTAATCATTGCATAGCTATATTGGTCAGTACTTTATATTCCAATCACATACTGTTCCCAAAGTATGACGTTCTTCTTCGTCTTAGAAAAGTTGTGATATCTTTGTATCTATTATTTGGAAAATATGTATTTACTATATTACTTTTCATATCACATATTGTTTCCTAGTGTTCAGTTTGAACAATCTCTAAAAAAAAACCTCAACAACACTAGTGTTAAATTATCCTGGGTGTGTGTGTTGGATATGTTGTATGTATATTCTACTTCCAAAGGTCACCCACTGTGTGAAGTCCTACCCATTTAGCTGCCTTGGCCTAGCATAGCAATTTTTATATATATACAGACATCCTTTGCCCTGGCCTGGGCTGCATGAATAATATAAATATAGCATGGTATGTAAGCTTAATTCAGTTGATATATAATATTTAGATTAACTATGTTATGTTATAAACACATAACTATATATTATTTGCTATATTCCAATACCCCGAACTGAAAACTGGCGAAATGAATGATACATGGGTGGTCATGAATAGTACTTTTGGGTGTTGCATAATATTATATTATATTATGTTATTGTTAACGTGTTTTTATGTCGATACGTTTCAGTACTATGTCGTCCGAACAGAACAGTTTGGCAGCAACAGTGTTGGCCGATATCGCTAGGCAAATATAGCATCAGTGTACGGGACGACATATCGGCGTCAGACGGTCAACTCTGGTCAACATTTGCGAATACTGTATCCTTTCGCGATACAAAGAAACCGGTAGAATTTGAGTAAAATAAATTGTTTAACACTCGGTGAAACAATGATGGCCATGTCCATGTCCATGTGCAATCAGCCTTGCGTTGCTTTGGGTGGGAATCTTTTAAAATGCAGAGAGTTCCTGCCACATGTATTCATAAAAACAGCTTCCATTATAAAATACGATGTTATTCCACAGTTAAAGTTATGTGAGGTATTGGTATTAATTCGTAAATAATCTTACTAGAATTATTTCAATCACCCATTTTCGACCACGAACAACTTCGATAAAGCTGGCAATATCTGGAAGCAGCAAATCCTAACTGAGTTTCGTCATGATATTTCATGGATGTGTAGGTCCTACAATTTACTGCAGTTCAAAGTGGCAAAGTTACCCGTCTCTTTATTTTGTTTGTAAATGTTGTCACATCTCCCGTTTTCCTTCTTTTTTATCAAATAATATCTCCTTCGTTTTGAATAATTTCCTGCAACCGCTATAAACAGTGTGTGCGCTGCAATAAATCTTAACTCGAAGGCATAGCATTGTTCCTTTCATTTTTCAAAAAAATTCCGTATTTGTGTCCAATTTCCAGTAGGAATCGCCTGCATCCTAATTCCTTAACTTGGCACATATAAAGTGGATGTGACAATATACGTCTTTGTATTGTAGTTTTCGCGTTATGGACCTCAACAGAATCTCTCATGTGAACCGTCGTCATTGGAACTTTGCTCTGCTGCCTGTTGAGTACGTAGTGCAGTAGTAAACATGTATGTGGCACACATGTATACTTACAATGTTTTTTGCAAGCCCAAATTACATGGTGAAGTTTTACTGATCCAAACCCAACGCGCTACCACGATACCACGTCAGATATCTGTTAATACATGTATATGCATTTTTTCTTTCTGACATTGATAATAGCAAACCTGTTTGGTTTGCATCATGTGCTCAAGTATAATTTTTTTCCTAGCTTAGGACAAAGTAGATACGATTTAGGAGACGGGAATTTCACTAACATTTGAATGGCAAGATTTATTTGCGTTGAGTTGTGCTGGTGCTGCATATGTGCTAGTTATTAGAAGCCAATAATAGCAGTGTTCTTTATCAACGACCAATATATCACGTACATGTTCCAAGACAATTCCAATGCACAGATGGCTGGGATGACGTACATTATTTTGACCGAAATATTCTCCTATTCGTCGTAGATTTCATCCGACGGAGATGTTCATGTAAACAGAACAAAGAAGATGACGTTAGGGAAAGTAATCACCTGCCACAACATGGATAGCTGTATGCTGGTTAAGTATATGGTTAGTGTTTGAAAAGTAAGAAGGAAAACATAATTGTCGGTGTTGTAACGAACATCTACATGTCCATTTTCGAGGGGGGTCGGGGGACTTGTTCAAATCCCCCTTTTTGAGAATTTTTAGCTTACAACAATACAGAAATTAACACGGAATTCCCAGAACAAAGTTGCCTTTATTTGTTTAACTACCATTTTTACAACTAACTGCTCTAAGTAATCTGATTGTTTTGCAAAGCAACACACTCCAGATGACAAGTGGACAATGACGTAATTGGCTTATCGAAAGCCCTTTTTAAAGTACATGTAACACCTTCTGAGAGATGTATAGGATTTGTTACCTGTTGCCACGGAGAAAGGCTTTTGTAAAAGTCTAGTTTAAAGGAAACAAAACCGTCTTATGATGACCCAAATACCACAACTAGTAGCCCTATAGCCAACATTTAGCGGGTATGTATATTGATTATATTATTTATATTATACTAACTAGAAAGGTGTTTGTATATTTTGTATATTTTGTGGAAATCAGAAGTAATTCGTTAGTTATTGAATCAATGATACCTTCCACAGATTGAGAACTTATTTTCCGAATTTGGCACACTAAATCACTATACAATGTTGTGTTGCATTTTAAATGCCATCAGGCACCAGCCTGTACGATTGTGTCAACATAGTCAACAATCTCCAGTGCGTCTTTCAAAATGACGGAAAAGAGGTCACGTGACACAAAACGTTAACAGGTAGACTTTGCGAAAGTTCATCATATTACTTTTTCTTTAAAATAGCGCAATTTTTAGCCTTGCAATGATGAATCCACATGAACATGCTGTTGCTAAATTAGCACGTCGCTCCAAAACTAAATGCAAAAACTAAGCTCTAATGTAAATTACTAACGATTATGTCATGCACAACATGATAAATGTGCCGCTGTCCAGCACACAACATTGAATGATTGATCGTCCTAAAAACATATCGCTTACGATTTTATTTTCAGCCATAAACGTTCTGTCTGACAGTCAACAATGATGCCGCTTCTTCTCAGAAAATGTGCTTTGTCGTTGAGATTATTTTAGCTGTGCACAGTTAATCGTAATTGGTCGGTGTAATGCTTGCGTTGAAGTATGAACATATCAGCCATCACTAATAACCCAACATTAACATAGATCAAATAACACTTTTACATACTGGCGGGGTCTACTATTGTTTGAGTGCTGGGGTTTATTTTTTACGAAGAAATTAATGCAATCTAAGAAAAACACATGAAGATATAAGTTATCCATGAGTTCTAAACTACATCTAGATGATGATGACGTATGTCGTAACACTTCGCGGTCCCCGTACCTCAGTTCATCCGTATATCTAATTGTTCGCCTTGTTTTAACCGAGTCCATTCACTTACATTTCTGTCAATTCTCATTACAGTTTTTTGATGCCTTTATATAGTTAGCACCTTTCCCACCAACGTATATTTAATTGTATAAATATTCCATACATAACTGAGAGTAATCCAACAAGGGCGGATCAAACATAAATTACAAATTGTGGAATGCAGTGGTTTGCTTGACAACTTGCAGAACGATGTTTTAGCTATACATAGCAATCTTATTAACAAATATATTAATTGCTATGGAAATTATATTTTTGTATCATACATTGTGTTAAATTATTATTCTTTTTTACCTAGTTAATGAAATATATATTTTACTAAACTGGTTTAAGTGATTATGTACAATAACCTAATCTCCGTCTTGCTTATATTTGTGACTACAGCGACACGACAAACGAGAATTTTAGGACCAACACGGGAGAATGAGTCATGACCTACAAATCCTGGCCATGCCCTTCAACAAACATGTGTATACCAGATACGGTGGAAATGTTTGTTGCAGCGGTGTAATTCAACAAGATTGCTATCGAAAGCAACACGCTCCAGATGTCAAATAGACGAGGCAGCTCATTGACAATCGAGGGTCCAACAATGTGTAATCTTTACGTGGCCCACTCTGTTAATTTGTTTGTTTATACACATTCACGCTGACAGCATATACTGGATCAGCAGATACTTTGTTCAGTTCAGTTATCTACATATAATATGTCCAGGCGAGATCTCCGCTGCCACGTCTACATAGACTTTGTCAGCCATGAATATCATATAAGCTGACGTCGCTTCCACACAATGACAAAGAAACACACCACACATTTGAGTGTCATTATTTATTGTGGACAAATAAGAAATCACAAGAATGTTTTTTCTATTTCTCCATTGTCCAGCGCGTCATCTGATGCTTCATTGCGTGGCGAAACCAGTGGCTTTAGCAAAGCCGGATTCTGAAGAAAAGCACAAAAACACACCATGAGAGATCGACCGTGCGGCCGGTCACTATGTATCTATTAGATACATATTCCACTTCGAGTTTGACGAGGTATTTATCTTTCATTCTCCTCCTATATGCTATGCATCTCGGGGGCCAAATTTATAGGGGTTTATCTACGGTCCCACGGCCGAGTCGCCTCAAATTTATTATTTCCGAAATCAACCCCGCTATTACCCTTTGTATGAACAATCGAATTACCGTTTGTAATAATTGTTATGTATTAACACCCAGGTAAAGAGGCAATGGTTACTCGTAACAATAAAAATGTTCCATGAGTTAGTTAGCGTCAATGAAATTCCTACATTGTGATTTGATTACTTATTGTGAATTATTAATATGTTAATGTATATATATATATATATATATATATATATATATATATATATATATATATATATATATATATATATATATATATATATATATATATATATATATATATTGCATAAGCGTTACACGGGTGTGAGTACGACGCAACACATGAAGCCAAAAGCAAATTATTTTACAAAACTCTCTGTCAATCCTTACGTCGACTGCGGCAGGAGCACATGGGACATCCATGCTTGTTTTTGTTCTTTCCGTATTTGCACTTGAGCGTGCACTTGATGTGGCGGCACGGCATTAACTTGGCCCGACAGTTCACCTGACAAGCCCGTAATTTCAGGAACCGGTTATTGTTGCCACCGCATCCGCCGTATCTGAACTTCTGGCACGAGCCCGTCATCTTGTTGTAGAACCAACGTGGCAGGTTGGCCTTGCAACGGCCTTTCACGGGCGGCAGATAGCAGAGGGGCGGTATACCTTCATGCAAACAGATCGTATACGGCGTATGATTAAATCAGTTCAGCAATATAGTAGCCCGGACATTGTTAGCACATATAGTTCTTCTGTTGAAACTATGAAACTTCTGTTGAAACGCCTAGAAAGCCCCCTACAAGTACGATATCGTTTTTGCTGAAGCATTCAATCACATACATTCTAATTGTATAGTATTATAAACGCTAACGGTATTTTAAATGTAGCCAACTGTAGATTGCCTTACTTCCGTTGGCCATAAAAGGATAATTGAAAACACCGTGTCCTGCATAAGCGGTAAATACGGTAACAGAGTGTGACATCTGGAACAAACTTACGAAACAGTCACCATTCTAACGACCTCATAACATATGACCAACGTTCTAGCAGTTAACAATATCACGTTTTATTTGAATCCGCATGTGTCATAGCAGAACGTATTTCTCACAGAGATGTATGTCATATCATATTTGTGTTGGAAATACAGCTAAAATAATTCCTATTTTATCTGAATGTTCAAGATTTCTGATTGAAATTAATGTTGATTTCGACAGATTTTTTTATAGCAAATTATAGCTATGGCATTTTTGTAACAAAACGTGAGAACAATTGATTCCAACTTATATATTGACACCTGTCACCCACCCGGAGCCGCAGGAGATACCGGTTTCATGCACTGGTGACCGCATCCATTCGAGCAGCACACCATGCCTCGAGCAGCACAGTTGGAACACTGCTCGGCACAGACGCCCCCTTCTCTCACTAGTGGACATCTTCCGCTTAACGCATTCCGTGATACTGCAAACGGCGGATAACAGTGATTTAGCACTAAGACGTGCAACAAGCCATGCATATTTTACGCTTTGGTCAACATTTCTTTACGTTATTGTGAATTTTTAATATATATATATATATATATATATATATATATATATATATATATATATATATATATATATATATACATATATATATATATATATATATATATATATATATATATATATATATATATATATATATATGTGTGTATATATATATATATATTGTTCATTATACATATACGTTATATATTTATATATATATATATAACACATGCGTACATATATATATATATATATATATATATATATGTACGCATGTGTTATATATATATATATATATATATATATATATAACGTATATGTATAATGAACAATATATATATATACATATATATATATATATATATATATATATATATATATATATATATATATATATATATATATATATATATATATATATTAACATATTAAAAATTCAAAATAAGTGTAAATAAATGTTGACCAAAGCGTAAAAAATGCATATATATATATATATATATATATATATATATAAGCATATATGCATACATACATACATACATACATACATACATACATACATACATACATACTTGCATAAATACATACTTATGTAGAGTACTGATTTAGGAGTCATAGAATTAGTCTTACGAATGTGAACTACATACCGCTCACAGCGCCACCCGCATACACCGTCAGTAATATACATAAGCACTGGTTGAACATGTTCATCTGAAACAATGAAACAATGTAATTTTTTAAGAAATCAAGTGTGTATGTGTATTAGCTGTGCAAAAAGAGGAATCACACTGCGGATACGAGCTAAGAATGCCTATGCAGTCTTATTTATACCTTTATAATATGAACAATGGAACATCATTAAGAATAGGAATTTTTTTTAAACGATTTCTTATTTCATTGTGCTATGACTCAAAATTCAACACATGATAACTTAAAACTGTTATGGTCAATCAATATGAATTCTAGTTAAAGAACATTAACCTTAACGTATAGTTCATTATAGTAAGCTATAGTGCAAGATGATAATAAGACAAATCATTGATAGACCCAACAATGACAATGAACGACAGTGAGAAATCTGTATTGGTGAAGATTATTAACAATGTTGATGTGCACACCAAACATGCCTTTCAAGAAAACAGATTTAGCACGATCTTCGCAACAGACAAGAATATGTTTGTCGCTTGTATACACAGCTTTGTTACTCTACAGCTATGCTTTTCCCATTCCCCATTCCCCATTCCTGCTGTCCCCATTCCTCTTCCTCCTGGCCATTGACTGGATTATGAAGATGACCACAGTACAGAGGACAAGTGGGATCCAGTGGACACTATGGACGCAACTTGAAGACCTGGACTTCGCCGATGACTTGGCACTGCTGTCTCACAGCCATCAACAGATGCAGGACAAGACGACAGAACTGGCAACTGTCTCCTTACAAGTGGGCCTGAACATCCACAAAGGAAAGACCAAGGTCCTCAGGATGAATGCAGCCAGCACTGACCCAGTCACACTGGAGGGGAATGCACTGGAGGAGGTAGAGACCTTCACATACCTCGGCAGTGTCATCAACAAGCGGGGCGGCACAGACGCAGACGTCAGAGCATGGATAGGCAAGGCAAGAGTGGCATTCCTGCAACTGAAGAACATCTGGAGCTCCAGGGTACTGTCATCACGCACAAAGATCCGGTTGTTCAACTCCAACGTGAAGATGGTCTTGTTGTATGGAGCAGAGACATGGAGGATAACCAACACCACCATCAACAAAGTGCAGACCTTTGTCAACAACTGCCTGAGAAGAATCCTCCAGATCCACTGGCCAGACACCATCAGCAACAGTGAATTGTGGGAAAAGACACAACAACGACCTGTCGAAGAGGAAATCAGAAGAAGAAGATGGGCCTGGATTGGCCACTCGCTCCGAAAACCAGTAACAAGCACCACCAGGCAAGCGCTGACATGGAATCCTCAAGGCAAACGGAGAAGAGGACGACCAAGAAACACGTGGCGACGGGACCTCCAGGCAGACACCAGGAAGATGGGCTACACCTGGAACCAGTTAGAGAGGATGGCCCAGGACAGGGGACTCTGGCGATCTGTTGTCGACGGCCTATGCCCCAAGAGGGGCGATGGGCATAAGTAAGTAAGTAATAGTGCAAGATGATAATAAGACAAATCATTGATAGACCCAACCATGACAATGAACGACAGTGAGAAATCTGTATTGGTGAAGATTATTAACAATGTTGATGTGCACACCAAACATGCCTTTCAAGAAAACAGATTTAGCACGATCTTCGCAACAGACAAGAATATGTTTGTCGCTTGTATACACAGCTTTGTTACTCTACAGCTATGCTTTCGTTTACAAAAACTTTATGACTTAATGCGCTACACTACTTCGTTAGAGCATCGAGGAAATCCCACCAACCTTTCCAACGTCAACGTGGCTCTCCTCTGAATTCACTTCACCGGAGGCGCCGCTATAACTAACGGAGCATGCGTCATGGTTCACTGACCACGGACGTTCACTGACTAGGCGCTCTTCGATTGGTCAGTCTGGGAATGTTCCATTTCTACTATCGAACTTCACGTTACAGTCACCCCTACGCTCGTACGCACACACACGACGCCACAACTGCGCATTTTACTGCCTTGTGACTATATTTTAGTCAGCAGGCCGCTTTCTTATTACGTACGGGGTCGTGCACGTTAAATAACTGTCGTCATGAAACCGACATTTGCGAAATCAGGCTCATGTTTGTTGCTTATATATATATATATATATATATATGTATATATATATATATATATATATATATATATATATATATATATATATATATATATATATATATATGTATATATATATATATATATATATATATATATATATATATATATATATATATATATATATATATATACAATGTTTCTTCAATAACACATTATACGTAGTTGTTTATGATTTACAGATCGGCGCATGATGCAATTAATATCAGTAATGTGATGACCTGAAATGAAGGCTCAGTCGACCGTGTCGTGAAATGGTGGTCAGCCGGTGAGGATTGGATTCGCGTACACCTCGTCACGAGAATTCTACGGACAGAGCAACGAATGTACAGCAACACACAACGTGAAAACTATGAGACATAATAACGCTACATAATAGCACGTTGTTAAGCATGCAGTAACGCAGGCACACAGGCATGCTACCACGCAGGCACTCACGCACGCACGCACACGCGCGCGCACACACACGAATGACATAGATGCATGCCTGTCCTCGGGGTTTCGAGAAGGGGGTTCGAGGAAATGTTCAATTTTGTAGGACTGAGCCATGCTGTCCAGTACTAAGGCCGTATGAAGCAGTAAGGCCAGAGAGGAATGGGGCTGACCGATAGTTGGTCAACTCTCAAAGTATGAATCGTTGATCAATACACATTCCACAGTCACTAGTAGATCTCAGTCCGTCGGTGATCCAGCTCTACTACACAAGCAAGAAACTGTGCGGTGGCTTCCACTAATTACGTGCATGCACGGAATGTTATGTACGTTTATCAGGTAAAATGGCTTTTATTTGTATCTGTGAAAAAAATACTATTTTCCCGAATAATGCTATTTACAATCTCATTTAATTATGTTAATTTGTATAGTGCTAAAGAATAAAACCTCCACATCTGTGTTAATATAGGCCCCAGTAAAGTTGGCTCTGTAAATATACACTGTATTCACCCAACAACATATTCTAGGCTCAATCTTTTGGTGATATCACACGTGCTCAAAGGTGTTGACCATTTCAAGTTAGTGGATGTGGCCAAAGACTTTGGGCTGAGAAAGCAGATTGTTCAATAGAAAAATAGTACAATATTCACGAAGAACCACGTTCATACAAATCTTTAACAAGTAGACTTTGTAAAGGTTTATAATATTACCTTTTTTCTTTAAAACAGCGCAGTTTTTAAAATTTTCAATGGATCCACGTGAACTTACGAAAGTAAACTAGCACGTCACTCTAAAATAAATACAAAAACTAAGGATTAATGTAACTTAATAACGAAAATGTCATGCACAACATAAATGTTGCCGCTGTCCAACAAAAAAAAAATGAATAATTGATCGTCCTGAAAACATGTCCTCACTTACGAGTTTTTCGGCCATAAATTATCTGTCTGACAACCAACAATGATGCCGATTCATCTCTAAAAATGTGTCCTCTCGTTTAGATTATTTTAGCTGTGCACAATTAGTCGTAATTGGTCGGTTTACTGCTTGCGTTATATACATACATCAGCCATCACCAATAACCGTATCAATAATGTTTGCATGTTGGGATTTTGTACAAAGAAATTGATGCAATTTCATATTGCCGTCTGGCCTATATCTTGCGGTGCCTGCACCTGCGTTAATTCGGCAGTAGCACTGTATATTACGTACAGAGTGTGGTGGCATTTTCAGCAGACTACGGACAGGCTCATACCACAGTTAATTTTCCTATTTGGTGGCCATGTTAACGTTTTGCATGATTGAACGAATATATCAACACATATACAACTTGATGACATCCACTGGCAATATGTTACCAATGTGCTGAACAGTTAGTTCAAAATCACTAATCTGCATCACATTTAATTATGTCGCAAACGCGCTTACCCTCAGAATTGTCAAATTTCGCAAACATTATTGATAAGTCCACGGTGTTTAAAGACTGTCGCCACCAATATGCCTACTCAATTTTCAAATCCGCTTAATACTGCAACAAGTCATTGCCAATGATCCAACATTGTAACGTTTCACCGTTCCTGGCTGAATTATGTTACCTTATGTGACGATAACGTCATTGACATCGGCTAACTTACATATGACAGTACTTATGGCAATGTCCCTCGTTGGTATGTTAGAAATGTCCTCATCTGTGGAACAACTGCATGTGTTCATCGCCTCGCGGTGTCTTGACAATTAATTATAACTTGATAAGATGCACTGGCACCTGATGGAAACCCTATTGAGCCGCCCATGTAATGGTACGGTAGAGTTTAACCACTGCATTAACTCCATGCGAACTATTTATTGTTGTGCATTTTCTAATAATATACAATCATATATTTGCAGGCCAATGACGTTTGGACACTCAACCGTGCTAGGATAATGGACGCCTGCGACTGGAAATCGTGAATTGTAGACAGACCGGGCCACTGTTTAGATTTTTCGTGGGCCAAGCTCAATATGAAATTGTTGTTATTGTTTTTGATCGCCTACTTCAGACACGGTTCTACTGCTGGAACGGTCTAACGGAAAGTGTTAAAGTTGTCCTGTACTTGTTCATATGTTTATTGTTTTAATGAAATTACGAATGAGGTGGTCGTCGTACTTACGCCGGAACAAAGATATGTCCACTAAAGCAAGCAGTCAATAGATAATTTTTCCTTTCATTTATGATCCTCTGTAAAACACTATTTTTTATATTCAATCTCAATGTTTTTTACTAAAGCTACGTCGTGTTCGTTCGTTCTTCAACTTTCTATAAATTTGAAAAGATAAAAACACGTTTTACCAATATTTTAATAATCATTCATTAGCTAAACAATCTTCTATTTTATACCCTTTTTATTCACTTTGTCGTGTGGTGTTATTGAACCACATTCTACTAGTTGTTCATAACTAACGTCTCTCCATTCTGTAATAAGCGTAATAAAGCTTATCTTTGTTCTCTCTAGTGTGTGTACAGGCCCGTAGGAAGCAGACGTTTATGGTAAGGTAAACCTTGATAACTGACTATGTTTTCATGTGATTTTGTTAAACTGCATAATTTTCTTTAAACAAAAAAATTCCAACACGCAAACAATAGTAGACTCAGCCAGTATGTAAAAGTGTTCTTTCATCTATGTCAACGTTGGATTATTAGTGATGACTGATATTTGTATACTTCAACGCAAGCATTAAACCAATCAATTACAAGTAATTGTGCAAAGCTAAAATAATCTCAACGACAAGACACATTTTCTGAAATGAAATGGCATCATTGTTTTCTGTCAGACAGAACGTTTATGGCTGAACAAATCGTAAGTGATTACATGTCTTGAGGACGATCAATCATCCATTGTGGTGTGTTGGATAGCGGTAGCATGTATTCATGTTGTGCATGACATTATCTATAGTATTAAATAACCTAAGTGCTTGTTTTTGCATTGCTTAGCCGAAGAACCGATACAATCCTAGGTAATAGTCGTGGAACGGCGCTCCATGCTGAGACACGGTCGTTGACTATCGAGCAGGTGCGCTGTGAAACGTCGCTCAATTCGTGCGACACGCTTGTTGATATTGACCAGATTCATACAGTCGTTACCGTTATACTACATTTTCGACGGAGAAGGATTGTGTATTCTGTGTCCATAACTTCGCAAATGACAACCTCAGAAGTGGTGGTCGTCGTACTTGCCCCGGATCAAAGACATAACCACTCAGGCAAGCAGATGTTCGGACGCTCTCGGTAGGGTGCATACCGGCGTGGGCCTCATACTCACTCTTGCTACGGTCAGCCTCTTGGTTGAAGGCCCACTCCCCAGTTCTAGGTTTAATTGTTTCCAGCACTCGACAACGTTCTATTAACTGACTAGTCTGTATGTTGTGGTTACTACAATTGTATGGTGTTTTGATGTATCATTCGATTAGTCAGCCTTTTACAAAACAATATCGCTAAACTGACCTTTTATATGCTGTTTTTTCGTCTCAGTTCAATGAGACGGGACCGACATTAACGAGATCATCCGAATAATGAGGGAAACACCGTCCCCAATGTTGAGAGCCATTATTTTTGCACCACAAATACCAATGCCCGGTCCGGGTCTTGAACTCAGAACGATGTCGTGTAAAGCAGATGTGCTAACAACTACAGTACCGTGCCTCACAGGATAGGTTTTTATGACGCAATGATGACCTTTTTAGATAATTATTTTTTTATTAAGAAATAACCCCGGAACTTCCCGAACTTTACTTTATTAAGTTTGTACAGGTACAATTAACTATTCTACGTAATTTGATTGCAATTCAAAGAAGCAAACTCCAGATTGGAAGTGGACAATAACTGTGGTTTGCTCCCATATACAGTGCTACCGCCGAGTTGAAGCAGGCGCGGGGACCGCGAGACGTAGGCCAGACGTTATCGCCTTCTTAAATTTAGTCCATACCTCACGATACACAATGTCTTCATGTGTTTTTTCGTAAATTGCCTCAGTTTCTTCGTAAAAAAATCTCACCACGCCAACAATAGTAGACCCCGCCAGTATGTAAACGTTTTCTTTCATCTACGTCAATGTTGGGTTATTAGTGATGGCTGATGTATTTATTCTTCACCGAAAGCATTAAAACGACCAATTAGGACTAGTTGTGCACATCTAATATAATCTCAACGACAGGATACATATTCTGAGATGAAACGCCATCTTTGTTTGCCGTCAGACAAACCGTTTATGACTGAAAAAAACGTAAGTGATGACATGGTTGAGGAAGACCAATCATTCAATTATGTATTTTGGATAGCGGCAACATGCATTGATGTTGTTCATTATCTTAAATTGCATCCGTTTCTTTGTAAAACATTCCCAACGCACAAAGTAGACCCCGACAGTATGCAAACAGTGTTCTTTGATATATGTTTAATGTTGGGTTATTACTGATGTTGATGTCTGTGTACTCCAACGCAAGCATTAAACGAACTATTAACCACTCAAGCAATCAGATATTCGCACGCTCTTGGCAGAGTACATATCGGCGGAGGCTCTTGCTGCGCTCGGTTTCTTGGTTGAAGGCCTACTCCCCAGTTCTAGTTCTAGTTGTTTCCAGCACTCGACAATGTTCTGTAAACTAACGAGTTTGAATGTTGTGGTTATTACAATTGTATGGTGTTTAGGTGTCTCGTTCAACTCGTCAGTATTTTACAAAACATTATCGCTAAGCCCACTTTACTAACGTTATATTAACTGGCTAGTCTGTATGTTACGGTTACTACAATGGTATGGTGTTTCGAGGTCCAATTCAACTAGTAAGCCTTTTACAAAGCATTAATGCTAAGCCTACCTTCAATATGCTGGCATTGAGGGTGGTCACTGCCAGGGTGCAAGTCGTCCTCGATGGTTCTTTTACGTATCAATTCAATGAGACGGGACAGACATTAACGTGATCATCCAAATAACGAGGGATACACAGTCTCCAATGTTGAGAGCCATTATTTTATACCACAAATACCGATGCCCGGTCCGGGTATTGAACTCAGAACGATGTTGTGTAAAGCAGATGTGCTAACAACTACATTACCGTGCCTCACAGCTTTTATGAAGCGATGGTGACATTTTTAGATAATTGTATTTTATGAAGAAATAACCCCATAACTTCCAGAACTTTACTCTATTAAGTTCCATTTGTACATGTACAATTAACTGTTCTACGTAATTTGATTGCAATTCAAACAAACAAACTCCAGATTGGAGTGGACAATGAAGCCAATCGCTTAATGACAGCGTTTTTTTATAATACGTGTAACCCGCCCTTTTTATATATTTTTCAATGGGATTGAACACATTTCACACTGCAAACATTGTTATATTCAATATCATTGTTCTTTACTAAAGCTACTTCGTGTTCTTTCGTTCTTCAACGTTACATACATTTGTAGAAAAAACTTCTTACCAATATTTTCATAATCATTCATTAGCTAAACCAATCGTCTGCTTTGCAATCAACAAAGCAGAGTCGAATTAAATCTCAGGCGAATTTTCGAGCAGTCTCTTCCTGATGTTATTGAACAATAATTACAGTTTATATCATATAACAACTCATACAGAATGTTAAATAGGCTGCCTATGAGATACAGCGCCAGCCACATGTTTGCTGCGGCCAATGTCAACTCTTGTAAATGCGTCACCAGAAATACTATTTATAGTTTAATGACTAGGATTGAGAAGTCATTGAATCCAATTATTCAGGTCATTATATTTCGCGACACCTATTGTACATCTAAATTGAGAATTCACTGGATTGCATCCTTGTATAATCTTTAAATATAAGTTTTTATTTAGTAATTTTTTATTTTTTATTTTATTTTATATAAACAAACTGCTGATTGTCTGAAACAATTAACTTATTATACATATGGTTGTGTATGTGTGTGTATATATATATATATATATATGTGTGTGTATGGGTGTGTGCGTATGTGTGTATGTATATGTATGTATGCATGTATATATGTATGCTTGTATGTATATATGTGTATATATGTGTGTATATATATATATATATATATATATATATATATATATATATATATATATATATATATATATATATATGTATATGTGTATGTATGTATATTTCTATATGTATATTTCTACATGTTTACCTGGCATAATGTTTACATTTATTGTTATGCTCAATGTGTGTGTGTTATATATATATATACATATATCTACATGTATTTTATATATATATATATGGACTTTTTGTCTGAATTAAAAACATTATTATTATTATTATATATCACGGGGCATTTAAAAAAGTGAAGTGACTATTACATGAATATCACTAAAACAATTAACAAAAAAACAAATACTGGACTACTGTATAGACTTTCAGCATGACCGTTCCAGCAATAAAACCATATATGAGGTAGGCGATCAAAAACAATACTAAACTTACATACTGAGATTAGATTTGGCCCATGTGTGCACATGTTCTCCGCTTTGCAATACGTTCACGAAAAATATATCAATAGTGGCCATGTGTGTTTACAATACACGATTTCCGGTCGTAGGCGTCTATAATTCTAGCACAGCCGAGTGTCAAATGTCATTTGCCTGCAAAAAATATGATTGCGTACTTTAACAACATGCACAACAATAAACAGCTCGCTTGTATTTAATACAGTGTTAAATACTAGCTTTGTTCCGTTACACGGATCCAGGGGGAGTCCACCAAGTGCCCGAACAAACACTTTATTTTGGTCGATTTGTTTTTTATTAAGTCAGAATTAATTGTGAAGACACCGAAAGGTGACGCACACCTGCACTTGTTCCTCTGATGAGGAGATTTCTAAAATGTTAACCTGAGACATTGTCACAAGTACTGTCATACGTAAGTTAGCCGATCTCAATGATTTTATTGTCACACGTGGCAGCAGTATTCAGCCTGGAACGCTGAGACTTTTACAAGGGTGATTGTTTTGGCAATCACTTGCACTATGAACCGGATTTAAACAAATGCGAAGGCATCGTGGTGGCGACATTCTCTAAGCACCGCAGACGTATCAATATCTTTGCTAAATCTGACAATTTTTAAGTTAGGCTCGTTTGCAACAAAACTAAAAGTTCTGGAGCTAAGTGATGTTCACCCAACGTCAAAGTCAATGTTGTTTTTTAGTGACGAAAGATGTATGTATACTTAAGCGCAAGCATTAAACCGACCAATTAGGACTAACTGGGCACACCTAAAATAATCTCAACGACATGATATATTTTCTGAGATGAAAAGCATCGTTGATTGCCGTCAGACAAAACGTTTATGACTGAAAAAATCGTAAGTGATGATATGTTTGAGGAAGATCAATCATTCATTGTTGTGTGTTGGATAGCTGCAGCATTTATTGATGTTGTTCATTATTTTAATTGCATCAGTTTCTTTGTAAAAACATTCCCAACGCACAAATAATACTACACCCGCCAGTATGCAAAAAAAAAGTATTTGATCTACGTTAATGTTGGGTTTTTAGTGACGAAAGATGTATGTATATTTAAGCGCAAGCATTAAACCGACCAATTACGACTAATTGTGAACAGCTACAAAACTCTCAACGACAGTATACATTTTCTGAGATGAAAAGGCATCGTTGATGGACGTCAGACAAAACGTTTATGGCTGAATAAATCGTAAGTGATGACATTTTTGAGGACGATCAATCATTCATTGTTGTGTGTTGGATAGTGGCAGCATTTATTGACGTTGTTCATTATTTTAATTGCATCAGTTTATTGTAAAACTTTCCCAACGCACAACCAATAGTAGACCCCGCCAGTATGCAAAAAGTGTTCTTTGATCAATGTTAACGCTGGGTTTTTAGTGAAGAATGATGTATGTATACTTCAGTTCAAGCATTAGACCGACCAATTACGACTAATTGTGAACATCTACAATACTCTCAACCACAAGACACATTTTCTGAGATGAAACAGCATCATTGTTAGCTGTCAGACGGAATGATTATGGCTGAAAAAATCGTAAGTGATGACATGTTTGAGGACGATCAATCATTCATTGTTGTGTGTTGGATAGCGGCAGCATTTACTGATGTTGTACATGACATTATTGTTATTAAGTTACATTAGCGCTTAGTTTTTGCTTGCGACATGCGAGTTTAGCTGACAAGGCTACAAACTGCGCTATTTTGAAGAAAAAAGGTAATATGATCAACTTTCGCAAAGTCTACTTGTCAACGATTTGTAAGCTCATGGTTCGTGATGAATATGATGTTATTTTTCTATTGAACAGTCTGCGTTGTCAGCCCAAGTCTTTGGCTACATCCACTAATTTGAACTGTTCAACACTTTTGAGCACATGTGATATCACCAAACGATTCAGACTAGTGTGTTTTGTTCCAGATTTCAGGCGGGTAATCTTGAGTGAATACACAGTTCCCTTTTACAAAAATATACCCATTAATACAGTATGCTTATGACTCAATGTATATTTATAGACCTAACATTAGTGGGACCTATGTAAACACATCTGTGGAGGTTTTGTTTTTTAACATTATGCAAATTAGCCTAATTAAATTAGATTGTGAATAGCATAACTTAGGTAAATTGTATTTTCATATATATATATATATATATATATATATATATATATATATATATATATATATATAAATTAACGTTGCTGGGGCCTATGTTAACACATATGTGGACGTTTTATTCTTTAACACTCTGCAAATTAACATAATTAAATGAGAATGTAAATAGCATAATTTATATACATTGTATTTTCACACACACACATATATATATATATATATATATATATATATATATATATATATATATATATATATATATATATATATATATTTATATATATATAAATGCCATTTTACCTTATATAAGTAGTACACAACAGATCCCATGCGCGTAGCCAGTGGAAAACAAAGCACAATGTGTTGCTTGTGTAGTAGAGCTGGATCACCCAAATGACTGCGATCTACCACTGACTGGGGAATGTGCACTGATCAACGATTCACACCTTGACGGTTGGACAAATATTGGTCAGCCCTATTCCTGTCTGGCCTTACTGCTTCCTACGGGCTTAAAATTGGACAGAATGGCTCAGTCCGACACAACTGAACATTTCCCCGGACCACCTTTTCTAAACGTGCGTGTGTGTGAATGTGTGTGCGTGTGAATGCGTGCGTGCGTGCGTACACAACACTATGTTATTATGTCATCTTATAATCTTATCTCCTTCGTAGTCTTCACGTTGGGTTTTGATGTACGTTCTTTCTTCTGTCCATAAAATTCTCCTGAAGAGGTGTACACCAAGCCAATCCCAACGTCACGCTAGTCGCCCGAGTCGGTAATGAAATCTGACCCATTGGTGTAGCTCAAGTCCATCTATGACGCCCAATCCCCCGGTGATGACAATATTTTGACAATAACAAAAGTTTGCCCAATAAACTGCATGTAGCTAACGGTCGCCAGAAGTATGCGCTGGAAGTTATCGGTATTACATATGCAATAACTGTGATTCTGATATTTGATAACCCATGCTTGGCCTGTCCAATGCTTGGGTTAATTTAAATGATTGTTTGGTAAACATTTTGATGTATTTAATGGGATGAGCCTACGTAACCCAGGGGGTGCGCCAACCTAGCTCGTACACTGGGGATGTTGGCGCAGTTGAGGAAAGGTCAGAGAATGGGTAATATCATGAATACTGCAATAGTTAGGAAATCGCTGAATATGTCTAGTAATGCGTGATGGAACAGGGAACATACGAATACCATGTGGGCGTAACTAGAATTTTAACACGATTTGACAAGATTTAACAAGATTTTTATCCAAAACAAATATCAGATGGCAAGTCGTCAACGAAGTCATTGCTTTATTACACACATTTTCTATTTACGTGTAATCCGCGAGATTGCTGTCCAAATAACAGCACTATGCAGATTGTTAGACCATGCATGCATCATGTTATTTGAAGCGCTTTTAAAGAATGGGCATTTCTGGCCTTGATGTATCCAGTTCTCTCCTTTATCCGGGACATTAGATGACAAAATAATCTTCTTTGTCAACCACAGAACGATTCCATACCCGGTTCATCTACACGCTCGACTTTGCCTCACTGTGCTGCTGCAGTATGAACAACTCATAGTAATCAGCACATAACGACAACTGAGTGTAGGACTTAACCCCTCACGGACATAATCTCTCGTGACAAAGCACCTCAGGACATAACCCTTCATGGGGTAGAACAGATCCCCGCAATTATATTTACCCCGGATTGAGAAGATTTTATTTAACTGTTTTTAAATAAATTGCAGTCAATGAAGTTCAAACAGTCTCTTGAAAACAACCTTTTGAAATCCCAATTAGTTTGCAACCAGTCTCAAACATTGACTCAAATTGACTTGGAGAATCCTTTTCAAAGCAAGTATATTTGCTTTGAAATGTACGTCTAACCCCAAATATTATCTCACCTATATTAAGTTCAAACAGACATTTGAATTCACAATTAGTCTCTTGAAAACAGTAACTGAAATCTATGAGGTAATTTCAACGAAAATCTATCCTTTCAGTCTGACAGTTGTGTCAAAATAATTACAGTTTAAAGTTAAGTCGAATTGCATCGCATGAACTGATAAAAAGTTAATTCTTATTTTGTGAATTAGCCAAATGCCCGGATGACATCGTAATTAGCTAATTATGCATGCCCCGGAATCTGGACGCATACATAATTTCCGTATCAATGAAAAGTACCCGTTGCATCCAGGCGATGATGTGCGCGTAAAACGGTGGCGCCATCGCGCGGAGCCTGGAGAAGCGAGGCCCTAATCGCCTCTGATGTGGCAGTTGGTTGGCGGATGGATTGTGATATCTATTGTCAAAGACAATGATGGCCTGAACGAACTTCCGTGTCACGCCGTCACATTGCAGTACGCGTAGTTCAACTTATCCATGTGGCCATGGGATTTGATGGAACAAAACTACATTATCCGCACCATCATCCAACACATAGTTATTGAATCTCACAGTTTTGGAAAGCAATTATTATCTGGGGAGCCATATCAAATCTATTTGAGCAATACCGTGACGGGCACGCTGTAGGAGAAGGTGGAGGCATATATGCACGCTGAGGTATGTCCGCACACCTCTTTATTGACCAAACCGCGTAGTATTTGGTTTCAAAACAGTGTTCTACGGTAGCATCTAACATCAGGACACTTTAGCCGGGAGTTCCTTTTGCACGCGTTTTATCACAGTTTTCTTCGTACCGCATCTAACGATCACCGCACCACAAAAATGTGTGCATATTGCACTGCCATCTAGCGAATGCATCGTACGCTAGCCTCCATTATATAGTTCGGAGACGCAAAGAAAAAAATACAAGAGCGCAAGGTATGTAATTGTTACTACTTTATTTATTTCTAGTATTTGTAATCTACATAAAATTTCTTTTAATGTTGATTTTAGCTGATATTGAAAAAGCAAACGTCTGCTAAAACGGTAATGAAACGAAGCCCAAGCAAGGGCCAAGTCCTCAAAGGGCAATGTTACCCCCCCCCTGTATCAATATTCCGATCGGGGTCAAATGTTTTATTCTTAATAGAATGTGCACAGGAGATCGAAATGCTAAACCATTAACAGTTATTTCATCCATAGAGTGCAAACAATGGCTAGAACAATTGTATTGAGTGAAATACTTACGATTAGTACTGCCACCTAGCGTTCAGTGTTGTATTATATTAAAAAACGTCTCGCAAACCTTTTTCTTCCAAAAAGTAAACTTTGTCTTACGTTTGTATCTCCAGTGACAGGTAACGCGAGAATCCATGAACATTTAGCAAATTTGAAATCGTTGTCGCTAACTATTCTATATTATATATAATTGTCAGCTTGTTCTAAAAGGCAGCCTAGCCTGGTCTCAGAGGCCTAAGCCAGTTTGGCCTCAAATGTATAAAACCATTTATTTCTGCAGCTTGTTCTGTTGATAGTTGTTTCAATTTAAGGGGTTGTACTACCTAGCGGGGGTGTTTTTTGTATTTGTCAACATCTAAATATTGACATATACCTGTCTGTAACGTGCCATATCCCAGCTTATGTTTGGCAATGAAAACCACCACACAAAACTATGAGTTCGGACAGTGCTGGAGCTGATTAACAATTAAACATTTTACAACAAAAATTAAGGCATTGAAGGCCATGTCACCAGAGCATGCTGCAAATAAAACGAACCTACTGGAATATGTAATACAGACTTCTGTAGCAGAAGCTTCCCGCAGACATGGAGGTACAAGTATGGTACAGTCGTACAGAGCAGAGTTGTGTATCTCTGCTACAGATGGTGAATACTGTGGACTGTTGCATTTATATGCATTGGCAAATGTGCTGAACAGGGCAATTGTTTCAATATACCAAAGTGTTGACAATGTAGGTGTAGATCGTATTATCACCTTTTCATAGTGTCAGCTCCACTACTGAGTCTGTTCACATCATGTGGACAAATCTAACTGCAACACAAATAAGTTGTAACCAGCAATCAAATCATTTTGTTGCATGTGTGCCAAGGTTTCCTCAAGCTCAACAACCTTACATACTACCTGCATTAACAGAGAAACAACTATTTACAGCACCTGCATTGGCAGATAAGCAACCTTGCACACTACCTACGTCACC
This sequence comes from Lamellibrachia columna, assembly GCA_963662155.1. Taxonomy (NCBI): domain Eukaryota; kingdom Metazoa; phylum Annelida; class Polychaeta; order Sabellida; family Siboglinidae; genus Lamellibrachia; species Lamellibrachia columna. Next base: position 51,432,841 of record OY759262.1, read on the forward strand.
TGATGTGCAAATTTCCACACCTTCTGCATCACCATATCAGTGACCGTCCAGACGACAGGAAGAATCCAGCTACAACCAAACATTTCGATACCTAAAAAAGCGACCCTGTGAAGATGATGATGATGACGATGATCTCCCAAGTCTAAGACCATCATGTTGGCTGTGGCCCTACGATTACCCCTGTAAGGCAACATTATGCAGATTGCTGATGAAGCATTATGTTGATTAATTAATCAGTTACTACTGGGGTTTTATCATAGCAACTATCGCATAACAAGTTTATCCACACAACATTTTTTTCTTTTTTATGTTGTTACTTTCACTTTTTGTGACAATGCATTTTAGTGATAATTTAGCACATTTTAAATATTATATGTGTAACATGTGCAACACAGACATTCAGATCTCATTTGGAGTGAAGACCGACTTGACATCCCACCAAAAATCAACAAAACACAAGAAATCAGAAAGCTCAAACAGCAGTTCCCATGTATAGAAACTGGAAAAAACAAGGTATGTGCTAGTATATTCACATGTTGTTGCTATGTTATATCCATTGGATGACCTTCAACATCATATGGATGATTGTGGGAGAGCAATTTCAGGGCTCTGTGTGCAGGATATAGTGCTTTGCCAAGGGCACTAGTACTTTGACAGGAAGACGACTGCTGCTTCACAGATTGTCTTTGTTTGCAGTGCTCTGACATTGTCTACACACTTATTTTTTTGCCTTTCACAATTAAGTTTGTGCTCTTTAGATTTTGATAGATTGTTTCCAGTGCTTTTTCAGCCTACACTTCCTTTGGAATTCAGCCAATTTTCTTTTGCAGTTTTCATACTGTTAGTGATAGTTTCTGTGGTTACAAGTTTATCAACATATTCATCTGGAAGAAAGACATTGTAGAAAGCAACTACATTTACTCAGTGTAGTCAAATAGTCAGATAAACAAAGTATAATTTGATCATTGAAAAGTTCAAATGAAATAATAAAAAAACAACCAACACTTAGTGAATGCTATACACAGGGTTAAGTAGATTTTATTTTAAATATGAATATTTAACATTTTATAAAATGAAATTACTTGACCATTTGATGGCATTTAATTAAATATACTATTTGCATGAACACATGCAAAACAAATCAGCATTTACATACCTTTTCATATAGATGACTTTGGATTTCACGCTTTCGGCAAAGTATGTTACTGATTAATTAAATTAGCACCTTACAGTTTTCAGTACATTGTACATTCTGGTGAACAAAATAAACAAGTTGCAAATAACATTGGGGTGGTGTTTCCTTCTACCAGTAGTATATAAAGTAATGCATAGTTGTATAAGTTGCTTAGTTCCCTTAGCGCCATTGTGGCTGACGTTATATATTAGGTGGTGTTGTGGCTGACTTACATGTGGCTGACGTTATATATTAGGTGGTGTTGTGGCTGACTTACATGTGGCTGACGTTATATATTAGGTGGTGTTGTGGCTGACTTACATGTGGCTGACGTTATATATTAGGTGGTGTTGTGGCTGACTTACATGTGGCTGACGTTATATATTAGGTGGTGTTGTGGTTGACTTACATGTGGCTGACGTTATATATTAGGTGGTGTTGTGGTTGACTTACATGTGGCTGACGTTATATATTAGGCGGTGTTGTGGCTGACTTACATGTGGCTGACGTTATATATTAGGTGGTGTTGTGGCTGACTTACATGTGGCTGACGTTATATATTAGGTGGTGTTGTGGCTGACTTACATGCGGCTGACGTTATATATTAGGTGGTGTTGTGGCTGACTTACATGTGGCTGACGTTATATATTAGGTGGTGTTGTGGCTGACTTACATGTGGCTGACGTTATATATTAGGTGGTGTTGTGGCTGACTTACATGTGGCTGACGTTAAAATGTTTAACGTCACATTAAATTCCACAAATGCAAATTTCAAGTCAAATAATATCAACTGTTGCCAGCCAAGGATATGCATACACAGCCAAATAGGTTGACCAAGAGAGAAGGATCGATCAAATATGGCATGACATTTGCAATATAAAAGATCCCACTGGATAAACACATTTCTCAGTCCTTTGTAATGTCGTATCCTGCTGTTACCACACAGTAATGCTGATTGTGAAAGATTTGTTCTCTATAGTAAAACAAAACCTGGATGAGCACAGATCTAGCATGGCAGTTGAAAGTGTGGCTGCCTTGGCGGCTACAAAGGTAAACTTAAGCAACAGGGGCACGAAATGCTACATATTAAACCCGTCAAACGAATTCCTCAAAAAGACGAAGAAGGCTACAGTGAAGCACCTCTGCAAATGAGAAATAATCACTTTTGTAAGACTACAGTGGTCAAACTATTCCTTGGTTTTAAAGGAAATCCCTTTAAATTTCTTTAATTTCCTACAATCCCTTAAAATGTCTCTATATTCTTTATTTTTGCAAATATTCCTTAACATATTTGTTTTTCATGGCACATGAATTCCATTATTTCCACCCACAAAATTATTTCTGATTTTGCGTGAATATATCTCATTTTAACCAGCTGAATACGTACTAGCCAGTGTATTCTTAGGACTATTTCGGGTAGAAACTATCCACACTGGACCTGCATTGGACCCAACATTCCTTTAAAATCCTTATAAATTTCCTTTAAATTCTTTTTTTTTGTAATTCCTTTACTTTTTTCCGAGGGTGGTGTGATGACTGAGACTACCTTATTTTGTGTGCATTAAGCTTGGCTAAAAATGCATTTGAATGTTGAGCATTTAAATGCACATTCACATGCAGCCTTTACATTTTCTGTGCATTTATATTTGAATGTATATCTAAACATTTACAATTGGATGTATAGCTAAACATTTACATTTGGATGTATATCTAAGCACTTACATTTGGATGTATATCTAAACATTTACATTTGGATGTATATCTAAGCATTTACATTTGGATGTATATCTAAACATTTACATTTGAATACAACCTCCAAATACTTGATTTCTCAAAAGCCCAACCAATTTCAGATGCTTTTAAATGCAGACATAAGTGTTGGAATAATAACACTCAAAGTGTTATATTATTGCTTAATAAGCCTCATATTTTATACTATTTGATTCTAATTCATAATGAATAAAACCTGCATTAAAAATAATATTCCATACAAAGCAAAATATTTGAGATAAATTCAAATGCATTTACAAATGTTTAACCAAACCATTGTTATGTTGAATGTGACCTCAGAACATTTGCAATTATAATGCAATTCTGGAAAATGGCATTTACATTTGAATAAACATTTTAATGTACTGATAGACATTGTTTAACAAACCTGGTGAGTATGTATTTAAATGTTAAGAGGGGTACCAGGGTTGTATGCAAGTGAGGTATTTTACCAAGCCACAGCCTTGGTTGTTTGTTTATGTCGAGTGAATTATTTGAATCACAATGGACCTCCGTGCTTTTCCGTCTGTTGAATAAGTTGACCTTTGTATTGATCATATGTTGTGATCAAGACAGCCAAATTACAGCCAGATTTAAATGTACAAAGTCTGATCGTTTTTATTGTTTGTATTGTTTTTATTGTTTGTATTGTTTCAATTATTTATTACTCCCAATTGTGTCTTCATTGCGGAAATATTATATTTCAAATATACTTTTTGAGATAAGTGAAACATAGCATACTTTAGCATGTATATGGAAAATATTTTACAATGTTTTTTAACTGCAAACTATTATACATATTTTTACAGAAACCTGTTCACATCTGAAGACATGCTGATGCAAGATTAATATTTGACATGTGTATAATATAGGATGAACTGTAAGCTTTTATTGTCATACTCATTGCATTATCAGGGTGTGTTAGTAGTTAAAGTGAGAAACAACTATTATAACTATGTACATTACAAGTACGCTGGTGTCCACTTTCTCATTGTATCAATATGTGTGGATCGTTGAGTGAATAACCATTCTGACACATTATTGCATACCAACTATCAGTTGTACATAATTTTGTACATAACATGTTGCTTCTTTAATTGAGGGCTAATTAACCAAAACAAGTAATTTATTTGGTAAAACACTGCATGTATAAAGAAAATGGAAATGTATGGACAAGTTTTAAAGTAAATATCATATAATGGTATGTTCATCTAAAACCTTATAATTATATTACACTGTTGAAATACTGAGATAAGCATTAAAGATCCAAAGTAATACAACACATTAAAATGATAACCTTTTGTATTAATAAATGTTGGCTTTAAAATGATACTATGAAACTTAAAGGACGAACCGGTTGTTTAATTAATGTCTCACATTCCCTATTAATGTCACGTGACACAAATATTTACATCACTAGTCATTAGTCACTTTGCATAAGTCGTATCCACGGTTATGACAATACTTATAATGAAAAGCAATCAGAACGCACATTGTAAATCATATTAACATTCCAAGTGTAAGACTGTCAGTTTTGAGCTAATGCCAGTAATGGATGTCTTTCTTCGTCTCAATCACGCTCTCGCTTCGCAAGTTTGTTTACATGTTTTATCTCCGCCAAAATGAGCAAAACACCCTCCAGAACTTCAAACATACACTGCTACACGATAATATAGTTCAATATATCAATTACTACTTACACACGTACTTGAAGAACGGATATTTATGAACTTGAAACAACTACGACGAGTAAGACGAACTTGAAATAACAGTGAGCTAGAACATCGCATAATTTATTATTCTGACCTGTGCGTGGCGCCACCTAACGTTCTCATAGCAAGATCATTCTTGGCTTCAGTGGAAAGTGATAGGGGGTTGTTTTAGTTGTACAGTACATCACTAGCCAGACCTAGCCAAAATAAACAAAAACATTTGTGTTAATAAATGATCAATGAAAGACACAATTGTTTTTTTTTTCGTGAATCAAGGTGAATCACAGATTTGCGAGAATCGTGATATTTTCACCTTAAAAAAATACTTTCACCTAAAGAAATAAAACACGATGTATATCAGAGTAAAGGACGTTTATTCAGCTTCACAGGCATATGCATATATTTATTATAGGTGGTTAATGTCAGCTGCTATGAACCGTTAAAGGCACCCCCTATAAACGGGCCTATGTGGGTACACGTTTTGGTCGACTTGCCGATCACAGCACTACTAGCGCCACCTAACGATCTCCGGCATGGCTAGCCTTACTAATTTGCGTTTGTCGCCAGTCTTTCTGGAGGGTATAATTTTTACGTGCAGTAACATATTTCTTCCCTTTCGCTCTCAACTTAGTCCGCTTATTTCGGCCCCATTCAGACTCATCTCTCTGTCTTGTATGATGTACTTCTTCTCCTGCGTCAACTTGTAAATGTTGAGGCCCTAGCCCAACTCCTGGAGTTGGGACATTGTTTAAATCAGAACGATTCAGCAGGATGCTATTAAGTGGCTTTACTGAAGGACTTGGGTCATTATTTTCTCAATCCGACACAATCGAACATTTCCCCGAACCACATTTTCCAAACGTGCGTGTGTGTGTGAATGATTCCACGATTAATAAGGCTGCGATAACGTGCATATCATGATAGCCTACAATACAATTACAAAAGTGCATGCAATTTTAACTAGTTGTTTTTTCCTCAGAATGGCAATTTTGAGCCACCATATTCATGCCAAAATAACATAAATGTGCCTCCAGAATGCACCAAAGATACCCTTTTAAGTTGAATGCATCGAAATATACACCATCGAACGTGTAAAATATGCACTGTTCCATGATATAGATTAATTCACTAACATATTTGATTCACAGATCAATGTGACCTCTTAGTGTCAACCCTTTTTCATAAAAACGCGTTTTGTTATTTCAAAACACACCCTAAATTACCCAATAATTGTGATTTGTTATATTCTAAATGCGTCGTGTAACGTGCGCTTTACACAAAAACATAAAACGTGGAATTTGTTTCAAGGATGTTGTGCTGGAAATAGATTAAATCCCCCTCCCCCCACTGGTGGGAGGTTAGCCTAAGAATAGGTGGGAGGTGGGATTTTGAAGTGGGATGTGTTAAAGACAGAACACTTATGACATGATAGCTTATGTAAGGCTAAGTGTTAATGTGCTTTGAAGTGTATAATCATAATGTTGTTTACATTCTGTGTCCTTTTGGTTTTCTTCGACGCATGGCTTTCCGTTTGCGCAGTAGTTGAGACAGGCGGCCAATATCACGCATCCACTTCACCAAATGTTGACCCATTACATCATGACCTTGCCGCAACGTGTAAGTATGTCTGGTCAGTGAGAATGCGGATTGGGGGAGATTCAGTACCCGCACGATTGGTACAACGTCAGAGAGAACAATTCGTGGTTCTTTCTCGGCGATCACGTCATTGCCGGTCTTCAACCGCGGATTTGTCGAAGATGTCGGCAGGTTGAGGCGTAAAAGGAATATCAGTTGGAACACCCGCAGCAAAATCATATGCCTGGAATACATTGCGATTCACTGGCAGATTCCAATATTCTCAAATCCATTGACAGCTGTACGTAGAATTCTAGCAGCAAGGAATGTTCCCCGGAATAGTTCAGCGATTTGATGTGTTGTGACCACTCTTCCTGGATGAATATGTAGCCAATTCTGTATTTCTTGTGTGTGGTAAGTCCTGAGCCGCTTCATAAATGAAACGTCCGGAGGTTACAGAAGATGGTTACAGTGTGGAGGCAAACACAATGCAATGACGGACGTTTTGCGAGCCATGTTGATGAATTGTAGATTCTGCGTATGTGTTTTATGGTCATCCAGAATGAGGAGGACAGGTTTCTCAGGAGTAGGATGACAATGTTGACATCAATGTACAAACCATTTCACGAAAATCTCGGACTGCATCCACCCATATTTATGTGTCTCAGTTATGGCTCCAGGTGGCGCTCTGTCCACGAGTTCGGGTTTCATGCGCACCCTGGGGAAGATGAACAATGGTAGTATATATTGTCCAGCAGCACTCACACACATCTCATTGTGACCAGTTCACCCCGTTCATCTGAGAACAAATCACCTACTTGTTTTTCCCTCTACTTCCAATAATCCTTGATGGGTTGGTTGGGTAATGAGGTGATACTGGTTTTATCGACATAAAAAGGGAAATGGTGTTTCTCTTGTAGCTGCTCCAGTAGGTCGAAACATTTGTTGATACTAACTTGATTGAACCCCTGGTTCTAGCAGCAGACGTGGCCTCGGGAGTCCGAAGCGAAAGATTATCGTTATGCCGTGACATAAAACATTTAAACAAGTCTACACCAGCTTCCTTCGTTTCATTCTTGAAGCGAATATTATTTGCCTCATCATAATGGCCTGCGACTTGTCTTAGCTGGAGTGGGGTGAAACCAAATAGCATGGGTTCCATTTATTTCCGAGGGCTTGAATAGCTTGAGCCATGCTCTCCTCACATCAACTCTGCCGCTGTCTCTGCCGTTTATAACGCACCATCTAGAAAATGAAATAACTCGATGTTATTTTTTTTTTAACGCAAGTTAGAATGGGCTGTTTAACCATACACAACGAGGCGTATAGACAATTCTTAATGAAAACCTGTAGATTTAATTCGATCGTCATAAAATAAACAAACGTGCCAGTGGAGAAAGCGCTCGCGTTCCTCTGAGTCAAAAACGATATAGAGTGTTCACTAAACTAGAAACACAAAAATATAGCCACAGTCGGCTTCTGTTTTCATCACCATCATCGTTAGTCCGCCGGAACTTGGGCATTGTCAAGCCGCTTCCATGAAGGTCGATTGATCCCTAGGGATGGAAGGTCAGCCACTTCAGAATCATAGTCTTCACAGATCAGTGTGGTTTGTGCTATTCTTTGTTTCCTGATTTCCTTAGCCTGAGTCGGTGTCCACGAGATGAATCTTGACTATGGTTCTTCTTTGCGACAATTGCAGTTACCAGTTAGGTGGAGGCGTCACTTTCGAATCTTTGTTTGCATCTGTACATAATGACTTTGACTGTCGGCATGAGACGTGTACAAACAGCGAAACGCCGAATACATGATGTCATAGTTCCTTCCCCGGTGTCGCTTTCTCGCATTCACTGGTCTTAGTAAAACTTATTATCTGAGAGATACATTTTCACTTCATCACATAGATATAGGTGTACAACTATTCAGCGGAACACGCCATATGAAGCCCCATTGAAGCAGGTCAATCGAGGCCACTTGTCCTTCACAATAGCGAATGTGTAACTGTAAAATCCATTTGTAATTGTCCCAAGGTAGCCGTTACTGTGAGGCGTGACTGTAACGTGAAGTTCAATGGTAAATATGGAACATTCACAGACCAACCAATCGAAGAGGGCGTAGTGAATTAACGTCCGTGGTCAGTGAACCATGACGCTTGCTCCGTTACTCAAACCGGCGGCTCCGGTGAAGTGAATTCAGTTGACAGCCACGTCGACGTTGGAAAGGTAGGTGGGAATCGCTCGTTGCTCCAACAAAATAGTGCCATGTATTTCTAATTGAAAACTTGTACAACAGTAACGCTGTGCATACAAGTGATATACATTTTTGTATGTTTCAAACATCATAATAAAGTTTTGTTCTTAAACGGCGTACGTTTGGTGTTCACTTCAACATCGTTAATAATCTTCTCAGATACATATGTTTTACAGTCGTTCATTGTCATTGTTGGGTCTATCAATGATTTGCTTAACAATATCTCGCACACGTAGCCTACTACAATAAACTATGCGTTATACGTTACTGATTCTTAGCTAGCGTACGATCATTTGTTGAATCTTGAGTTATAGCAGAATGCTATAAGACATCGTTTCAAAGAAGTAGGAATATTTTAATGATGTTAATTTGTTTCATATTATATGTGCATAAATAAGACTTCATATGTATTCTTAGATCTTATCAGCAGTGTGATTCCTCTGGTTACTGTAATGGCACAGCTTACACACATGCAAATTTCAAAACAAATGTGTAATCTACATTGTTTCGTTGTTTCAGATAAACATGTCCAACTGGTGCTTACTTCTGTTACTGGGGGTTTATGCAGGTGGCGCTGACAATGGTATGTAGAATCCTATATCAGTACTCTACATATGTATGTATGTGTATGTATGTATGTATGTATATATGTATGTATGTATGTATGTATGTATGTATGTATGTATGTATGTATGTATGTATGTATGTATGTATGCATGCATGCATGTATGTATGTATGTATGTATGTATGTATGTATGTATGCATGTATGCAAGCATGTATGTATGTATGTATGTATGTATATCTGTATGTATGTATGTATGTATGTATGTATGTATGTATGCATGTATGTATGTATGTATGTATGTATGTATGTATGTATGTATGCATGCATGTATGCATGCATGTATGTATGTATGTATGTATGTATGTAATGTATATGTGTATGTATGTATGTATGTATGTATGTATGTATGTATGTATGTGTGAATGTGTGTATGTATGTATGTATGTTTGTATGAATATGTGTATGTATGAATGTATGTATGTATTCGTATATGTATGTATGCATATTCGAAAATAGGAATGGCTTTGCGAACAGCTGTATTTCCACGACCGCGCACTACAAATATGATATTACATGCATCTTTATGAGAAATGTGTTTCTACAGTTGCATGTGCTTCATGTGTACAGTACACTTTATTTGTGACCGGAACTTGGCTACATTTAAAATACCGTTCGCGTTTATGATAGTATACAAATAACATATATGTGATTAAATGCTTTACCAAAAGTGAGAACGTACCTCTAGAGGGCTTCTGAAAGTTTCAACAGAAGTTTCGTAGTTTCAACAGAATAACTACATAAATAAATATTATGTTAACAATGTCCAGGCTACTAGATTGCTGAACTGATTAATGATACGCCCTATACGGTATATTTGCCCGCAGTTCGCCCCTCGTTCTGCTACCTGCCAGTCGATAAACGTATATGCAAGACCTACATGACAAGTTGGTTCTATAACAAGAGGACGAGCTCTTGCGAGGAGTACGAATACGGCGGATGCAGCGACAACTTGAACCGGTTCCCGAGCGAGATGTCCTGCCAGGCGACGTGCTGGGTGAAGAAACCGAGGTGTAGGCCCCTCAACTGCATGTTCTACTGCAAGAACGGATTCAAGATAAATCAATATGGATGTCTCATATGCGCCTGCCTGCTTCCACGTAAGAATTTCAGTAACGATAACTACCTCTTGGATAACTGTTATGAACAGTTACTGTCACTTTACATGGGTTTTAATATACAAGAATGTCGACACAGAAGGTGATTCTATATGGAATTGCTTCGCTAACGGTAAATCATAACACGGTGAGGCGTTCTGATGAAACCAGTGGGATGTCGCACGAAACATATATCATATAGGTGTCACAAAGGTCATTTAGCATATAAATAAATATCGGGCGAAGAATTGTATCATTAACTAACAATTGACTTTGTTATCTGACGATAGACTTGTCTCGAATCATGTTTATGAAATATGCAGTTATTAACAAATAGTCCTTTATTGTCTTCCTATTTAAGGTATTTAAGAAATTTGAACTCATAACTGGTTGTTATTGGGCAGTTGCAGACAGTAATGCTTAATTACGAAGGGTAGTTCGATTGTTCATAGAAAGGGTAATAAGAGGGTGACATTTGAAAATTAATTGAGACGACTCGGCCGTTGGACCGTAGATGAACCACTGAAAGTTTGACGCCTAGTGTCTAGGAGGAGAGTGAAAGATAAACATATCGTAAAACGTGAAGTGGAACATGTGTGTATGTGTAAATTGGTGTTGTAGTTAATTGATACTATTTTAGTAATTTATAAATAAGTTGCACACAAACACACAAATACGCGCACGCACACGCGCACTCGCACTCGCACGCACACGCACGCGCACACGCACACGCAAACACACACACACACACACACACACACACACACACACACACACACACACCAAGCTGCCGCACGATCTATCTATCATGGGGTGTATTTGTGCTTTTCTTCAGAAACCGGCCATGCTAAACCCTAAAGTGTCATGACCGCATGAAGCAACAGACGACGCGCTGGACAAAGGAAAAAAAGAAAAATCTTCTTGTGATTTCTTATTTGTCCACAATAAAAATTACACTCAAATGTGTGGTGTGTCTGTAGTCGATCTGTGGAAGCGACGTCAGCTCTTAGACAATTCATGGCTGACAAAACCTAGGTAGGCTTGGCAGTGTAGATGACTTAACGGAACAAAATGTATGTTGATCCAGTAAATGGTATCAGAATGAATGTGTTTAAAAACAAAATTGACAGAGTGGGCCCCATAAAGATTACAAATTGTTGGACTCTCCATAGTCAATAAGCTTCTTTGTCCATTTGCCATATGGAACGTGTTGCAATCTTGTTGAATTACATCGCTGCAACAAATATTTCTACGATATCTTATATTTACATGTTTGTGCAAAGGCGTGGCCAGGGTTTGTAGGTCGTGACTCCTTCTCCCGTGTTGGTCCTAAAATGTTTGTTTGTCGTGTCTCAGTAGTCACCAACCTAAGCAAGACGGCGATCACTTATACCAATTTAGTAAATTATTACATTTAATTAAATAGGTAAATATAATAAGAATTTATGATAAACATAACATTTTCATAGCAATCAATATTTTGGTTAATAAGATTGTCATTTAAAGCTACACGATTCGCTCTGCAAGTGTTGTCAATGAAACCATTGCATTCCACAATTTCAGATAACTCTCAGTTATGTATGAAATACTTCAACAATTATATAGAAATTGATCGGAACGATGCTAAACGTATAATGGTATCAGAAAACTGTCATGAGAATTGATGGAGATATAACGTAATGTGGACAAATTAAGGAGAACGGTGTTTCAAAGAAAGCAACAACGTAATAGTTGGTAGAGAGAACAAATAAAAGTTGATTCATTCATTTACCTCTGCAGCACTGTAGCATCAGGCATCAGATGTGATCAAGAAATTTAGATTACACTAGCCGTCGACGCCTGACACCAAGTAGTGCTCGTTCGTTTCAACATGAGTGTGGACGCGACCCGCTAAATTAAATGTCATCCGTTTTACGTCGCCCGCCACGAGCTCTTGCTCAAATTAGCAACTGCCACACCTCGGCAGCAGTTCAGTCAACAGCCACGAAACACGGCGCTGCACACGTTGAACGTAACCTCGGTCGTGACATTATTTTCGAAGATTGTTATCAATCAATGTCCGCTGCGCCGTTTTTCCAATTAACTGCGCCATCACATCGGGCTCGCCTCTCCTTCCGCGGTCCAACGGAACTTGCCACAAACACCCCCTAATGCAACCCATGTTTGCGCATGAAATTGCCACGCCTTTGGCGATAACTATACACGCTTTTCTAGCTCGTTTTTCTCGCGATAAGTTCTTTTATACTGTGAGCGATTCTTGAGATGATCGTTATCATGCAGTGTTATCGGGTGTGACTGACTGGACGGAATGCTCTGAATATGTTGGTCGACTTAGACTCGCACACACCCCTGACCGTGTTACTCCTTAGGAGTGACTACCAGTATTCTGCATAAAACAAGACGAAAACAACGAATAATTAAGGTTATACTCATCGCTGATTGCCAGTGTTTGTCTGTAGCGTTACTATGACCGCGCAACATATGACTTCACAGCAAACTTCAAAACGTCACGAACAGCTAGGCGAAACTCAACGTCGCACATTTTCCAACAATGGCACCACTCACCATATCACCACTGCCACAACCTGATTAGTAACTCAAAATGGACGGCTGGCCGTGTGGTATAACGGCTGGTAGGCAGGGCGACGCCATTGTTGCTTACGACTTGCTATATTTAGTAACTGTGCACTTGAAATACCTAAAAGAGTTCCATACAAAAATTAACGTTTTCGTCTTTCTAATAAATTTACACATGAAACTATTGTAAGAAAATAAAATTGAGACATTTTGCAAAAAACATTAGGAGTTTGCCATGTGATATAAAGATTTGCAATATCTGCACATAAATATAAGTTGCGACAGGGGTCTTAAGCTCAAGTTACACGCTGCCGGAAGTTGAACATTGGATACAATTCCATATTCTATATAATTAAGTCAAATCAGTACTTTTAAAACAGTGAAAATACCAAAAACAAAGATACAGACAAAGTGAGGTGAACGAAATTGCCAAACGGCGGCATATTGACTGACAGTCGAGTGCTCCAAACAATAGACCACCTGAGGATATCATTGATTTCGTCCTCATTATCGTAATCATGATAACCCTCATGTGTCATCATCTTCGTCATCATTATTACCAAGGCAACTTAATTGTCTTCATATTCTTCATCATCATCATCATAACCATTTATAACCCTCATCACCACCGTCGTTATCAGCATTATTATTATTATAATTATCATCATCATCGTTATAATCTTCATCATCATTATTATCGTCAGTAAGATGAACTCTTAATAATCATCAACATCATAATAATTTATCACGCTCATCATCACCTTATTCAGCAACATTATTAATATCATCATCATCATCATAATGATTATCATCATCATTTTTATTACATTACTTGTCGATTGATTACATTATCGATCGGGTATTACATTACTGGTAGATTTATTACATTACCGGTCGATTATTACATTACTGGTTGTAACATGAGCCCCATTCACTGTGCGTTTTAGTGGGCGTCATCATTGTTTGTGCAGATGCCAGAGCGGGGGCTCAATGTGTGTGATGTCGATATTGTTAATAAACGTATATTAACTAAAGGGTTAAAACATCTCTTTACATAATCAACCTAATAATTCATGCAACTAAAGTGCTGCTTGATATCATTTGTCAGCAGATGTCGTATCACACTACATCAGGAATTGCAGGATAACAGTTTGGATTCGTCAGCAGCGAAGGAATAACTTATTCGACCCTCACACTAAGAATCGACACCAAACAGGCAACAAAAAGGTTGGTTGAGCGAGATAAAAACATATGCAACAATCAACTGAATTAGAAAACATTTGGCTATCAATGCTTCCAAGACACGTGTCACGGCTCGACATAGGCTGCAAGAAAACTAACCAGACAAGGTGTTTGAAACCAGGAGTGTCATAATCGAACTGACATATGGAAGTCAACGCAGATCGGGCTGTTTCAGAATATACAGTTAGACAAGTCGGTAGTCTGGAGAGCGGCGTTATACGGTTATGAAAGTTGGGCTATGGAAAAGACGGACGAATTTGAGATATGGGTGTGGCACCGTGTGCTCCGAGTCAGATGTGTCAACAGAAGACGAATGTCTGGGTCCGACAACAGGTTGGCGTGTCTGAAGACAAAGCACTGTTAGCACAGCTGAAGCGGCTAAAACTGTCGAAATATGGACAATGAAAACGGCAACGATACAGAATGGTAATAACATTGATCGAAGACGAAGTCGAAGAGAAGAACAAACCTGGACGCAAATGGACTGCATGACTAGACAACGTGAGGCAATGGACAGCCGGGAATTTGCGAATTGCATGAGAGACGGCGGGTTCTCGGGATGACTGGAGGATGTCGACGGCTCTGATGATGGTGAACATCAGAGCCGTGGAAACAGAGATCACTATTCTGTCAAATCAACGCTTCAAAATGTCTGAACTCATGTTAAAATTATTATTTTAACATATCCAAAACAATTTTACCTTATTAATTAGACATCTTCATCGTCTTATCAAGGCGACTTCGTCAGTACTAATCACGTACTGGTCGGATGACGTCATCGGATACGCGAGGCCGTTCGTAGTTGCCCTCGTCCAGGCTGATCGCTGCCTGGTTTGTGCGTATTACAAACTTCCTCACGAACTATACTGAGAAATGTTCACTATTTCTTAACTCAGTCGTCAGCGTGAATACATATTGAAGCTTAAATTGTCATAAGTTGTTTTACTTTGCTACAAGAATAACTTTAGAGTAACAACTAAAAATATTTAAACATGTCATGTTTTTACAACTAAGCACACTTCCCAACCAGAGTAGCACAACTCATCGTATCAACACTGCCACAACTTGATTATAAATTAAAAATGGACGGTTCGCGGAGTGATATAGGTAGAGCGAAGCCATCGTTGTTTACGACTGGCTGCGTCGTGCCATTTGTGCAATTGAGAGACGTAAAAAGTGTCATAATACAATGAACTCTAACGTATTTCTTGTCTGAATATTGACTAAGAATGTACCAAATGAAATAACGATGTGCATAATCTGCACACAAATGCAAGGTGTGGCAAGGGTGATATGATAGATGTTTACGCATGCGCAGAGGTTGATGCCAAATTCGACCGCGATCACAAGACGCATTGGCCAACTAGCGATGAAACTACACTATTTTTCTATTTAAGTTGCATTTGCATTTTGATGATTAACAATAAATTGCGTTGTTGTACAACACCAATAATAAGTAAGATTTATGTTGTTCATACCTATCTAAAATGGCATTTATTTATATATTTGGGGAAAGAAAATGTTTTTCCCCAATAATGCTATTTAAAATGTCATTTAATTGTGTTAATTTGTATAGTGCTAAAGAAAAAAACCTCCACATCTGTGTAAACACAGGCCCCATTAATGTTGGCTATGCACATATACATTGTGTTCACTCACGATTACCCGTCTGAGATCTGGAACAACATATTCTAGGCTCAATCTTTTGGCGATATCACACGTGCTCAAAGGTGTTGACTATTTCAAGTTAGTGGATGTGGCTAAAGACGATGGGCTGATAAAGCAGATTGTTCAAAAGAAAAATAGCATAATATTAATGAAGAACCAGGTGCATACAAATCGTCAAGTATACTTTGCTAAAGTTGCTTATATTACCTTTTCTCTTTAAAATAATGCAGTTTTTAGCCTTTTAAATGGATATACGTAAACGTACGACAGTTAAAAAAGCACGTCGGTCTAAAATTAATGCAAAAGCAAAGCGGTAATGTAACTTAAAATGTCATGCACAACATAAATGTTTCCGCTGTCCAACACAAAACAATGAATGATTGGTCGCCTGAAAACATGTCCTCACTTACATTTTTCGGCCATAAATGATCTGTCTGACAGCCAACAATGATGCCGATTCATTTCTGAAAATGTATCCTGTCGTTTATATTATTTTAGTTCTGCATAATTAGTCGTAAATGGTCAGTTTACTGCTTGCGTTGAAGTATACATACATCAGCCATCATCTCTAACCAAACATTAACGTAGATCAAAGAAGGTTCTACCTTTGTTTGCGTATTGGGATTTTTTACACATAAATTTATGCAATTTCAGAATGCCGTCCCTGCCTATATATTGCGGTGCCCGCACCTGCGTTAACTCGGCAATAACTCTGTGTATTATGTACAGAGTGTGGTGGAACTTTCAATAGACTAAAGAAAGGCTCATGCCACAGTTACGTTTCCTATGTCGTGGTCATGTTAACGTTTTGCATGATCGAAATAATATGTGACCATCAACACATATACAACTTCATAACAGCCACTGACAATATGCTACAAATGTACTAAACAGTTGGGTAAAAATCACTAAACTGCAGCACAGTTAATTATGTCATAAACGAGCTTACCCTCAGAATTGTCAGATTTCGCAAACATTATTGATATGTCCACGGTGATTAAAGAATTTCGCCACCAAGATACCAACTCAGTTTTCAAATCCGCGTGATACTGCAACAAGTCAGTGCCAGTGTTCCAACATTGTAACGTTTCGCCGTTCCTTGTTGAACACTGTTACCTTGTGTGACGATAACGTCATTGACATGGGCTAACTTACACATGACAGTACTTATGGCAATGTCACTCGTTGGTATGTTAGAAATGTCCTCATATGTGGAACAAGTGCAGGTGTTCATCGCCTCGCGGTGTCTTGAAAATTAATTCTAACTTGATAAAACAAATCCGGCCAAAATAAAGGGGATACACTAGCACCTGATGGAAACCTTATTGATCCGCCCATGTACAACGGTAGAGTTTTACCACTGCATTATCTCCATGTGAACTATTTATTGTTGTGCATTTTCTTATAATGTTCAATCATATCAATTATTTGCAGGCTAATGACGTTTGACACTCAACCGTGCTAGGAATATAGACGGCTGCGACTGGAAATCGTGCACTGTAGACAGACAGGGCCACGGTTTAGATTTTTCCTGGGAAAAGTCTCAGCTCAATATGAAAGTGCTATTATTGTTTTTGATCGCCTACTGCAGACACGTTTCTACTGCTGGAACGGTCTAACGGTAAGTGTGTACGGTTGTCCTGTACTTGTTTATCTGTTTATTGTTTTAATGAAATGACGAGTGAGGTGGTCGTCGTACTTACGCCGGAACAAAACATGTCCACTAAAGCAAGCAGTCAATAGATAATCTTTCCTTTCATTTATGATCCTCTAAAAAATATTGTTTTACTCAATCTCACTGTTCTTTATTAAAGCTACTTCGTGTTCTTTCGTTCTTCAACTTTCTATTAATGTGTAGCTAAAAACACTTCATAATCATTCATTAGCTAAAAATCTTTTATTTAATACCCTTTTCATTCACTTCGTCGTGTTGTGTTTTTGAACCAAATTCTATTATGCGTTTTTCATAACTAAGGTCTCTCCATTCTGTAATGAACATAACTAAGCTGATTTTTGTTCTCTCTAGTTTGTGTGGAGGCTCGTGGGAAGCAGAGGGTTATGGTAAGGTAAACCTTGACAAATAGTTACGTTTTCATGTGAGTTTGTTAAATTGCATCAGTATCTTTAAACAAAAGAATCCCAATACGCAAACAATAGTAGACGCAACCAGTATGTAAAAGTGTTCTTTCATCTATACCAAAGTTTGGTTATTAGTGAGCGCTGATATGTGTATACTTCAATGTAAGCATTAAACCAACCAATTACGACTAATTGTGCACAGATAAAATAATTTCAACGAAAAGACTCATTTTCTGATATGAAATGGCATCATTGTTGGCCGTCAGACAGTACGTTTATGGCTGAACAAATCGTAAGTGATTACATGTCTTAAGGACGATCAATCATTAATTGTTGTGTGTTCGATAGCGGCGGTAGCATGTATTTATGTTGTGCATGAAATTATCTTTATTAATTAACTTAAGCGCTTATTTTTGCATTGTACGATTAAGCTTAGCCGACGAACCGATACAATCCCAGGTAATAGTCGCGGAACGGAACATGCTGATACACGGTCGCTGACGATCGAGCAGATGCGCTGCGATGGGTTGCTCAACGTTTGCGACACGCTCATTGGCATTGGCCAGATTCGGTGAAATGTTACCGTTACATACTGTAAAGCCTATGTGCTAATTTTCGATGGAGAAGGATCGTGTTTTATGTGGTCATGACTTCAGAAATGACAAACCTGAAAGTGGTGGTCGTCGTACTTGCCCGGGATCAAATATATAATCACTCATGAGGCGTGAGGCGTGGGCCTCATAATCACTCTTGCTACTGTCGGCCACTAGGTTGAAGGCCCACTCCCCAGGTCTAAGTTTAGTTGTTTCCAGCACTCGGCAACGTTCTATTAACTGACTAGTCTTTATGCTGTGGTTACTACAATTGTCTGGTGTTTTGATGTCTCATTCAGTTAGTCAGCATTTTACAAAACAATATCGCTAAGCCAACCTTTTATATGCTGACAATGAGGATGATCACTGCCACGGTGCGCTTCGTCCTCAACGGTTTTTTTACGTCCGCAAGTAACGTTATCATCCGAGCCCGGTCCGGATTTTGAACTTAAAATTCTGGCATGTAAAGTTTATGTGCTAACATATGCTAAAGTTTAGGTTTTTTCTTAAATCTGAAAACAGAGTCAACTTTTGTTTTTTTAAGTAATAATTATAATCCTTATTGTCAGTATATTGAATTCCTTGTGCAACAATTTGACCTATGCTCATCATATTTATTGAATTTATTTGCAATATCCGTTTTATCGGTTATAATATTGCCATGATTTTTAAAATGTAATATTTTGTTTGCTTTATTTTTTATTATTATGAATTTCCAAGTATTTCTAATTTTATTTTTGGAACGGTTGAAGCAAAACTCAAACAAATATTTTTGGCTGCAAGAATGTTGTTCTTTACTGATTAGTTAAATATTTTAAATTTGGCGAAAAGTACCTAAAAGTTAGGTAAGTTACAGTTAGACATTTTTTATTTCTTATGAAGTGGATCTCGATATTTGATAACTTTTAGAAGACCCTATGTGGCCCAAGTAGAATGTGTATGCTTATATTTATTTAATTTCATTACTTTGATTGGCATATGCGTGTAATTTTCTCGCATAATTTCTTTATGTATAATGTTAAGACATTTATATAGTTTGTTGTTGATTTCCTCAGAGTTTATTTAATTTTTAACGACACGCTTTGCTACTTTATTTTGGTTATCTATTCTTACGAATTTAGGAGGAAGTTTATGTTTTATAATACTATATCCATGAATAGGAAGTATGGTTGATGATCAGAAAAACTTTAGTGAAGACCCATGCTATATTTCATGTTTCATTAGTGATGCGATTTGAAAATGTAATTTTAGGATAGAGATTGTATGATGTCATGGCATAATATTTATATATATATATATATATATATATATATATATATATATATATATATATATATATATATATAGTTGTTTCATTGATGAGGGGCTCTGCGTTTACTGTGCCATCGTTTGATTGATATGTGATAACTACAGTCAATCTGCTTATATATATATATATATATATATATATATATATATATATATATATATATTACCTTTCAGCGCATATTTCCGATGTGATAATGTCGGTCCTCTCCGCAGAAAGTAGACCTAGACTCGGGACGCCAGAAATACACGTCCAGTCTATGTCAGCCATTACGCACATCTCAAATCATTTAATGACAATATACCAAACAAAAGTACGCATTGAATTTGCAGTAACTGATGAACTCCTAAAAATAATGGAACGGTTAATATTAATAACTTATAATTAACCAAAAATAAATCTAAATATATGAACTTTCAAATGCCTAATAAAGTTAAGTATACATTTTCGCTCAAATTCAATAATATCAACATAGAACGAGTGAACGAATTCCATGTTTAGGACTGAATTGAGATACAGACTTAATTTGTAAAAATACACTGAAAAAATCAAACAAATGTTCAAACATGATTGGCAGTATAAACATATCAAAGCATGTGCTACCTTTAGAACTAAACATTATTTGTCTAGTACATTAATATTATTTCATGGCGTTGGGTTACCCATGTAGCAGAGTCATTAAAATTCAAAAGAAAGCTGTGCGAATCACGTAGATAATTTTTTGTAAAGAAATTACATATTAAAAAAATACATGATTTATTAAGATTATATGAACTTAAATTTTATTTTAAAAACCTGCATCAAGACTTACCTGCCTACTTGTTTAACTGGAAAATAAACGTAAGAATACACAATCATAATACTAGGAGTACAACTGCTATAAGTATAATCATTCAAAACCAAACATGAATTTGCCAAAAAAAGATGTCTTAATATAACGTGAAACATGCTATTAAGAATACCAAATCAACAATTATAGAATATAGGAACTCAGAGTTTGCGAGTTTTTGAAAATTATACAAACAATTATTTATTTATAAAATATTATGATTTTGTTCTAAAATGCTATTCTCCTTCTGCACACTCTCATTGTCATAACCTTTTGTATAAATGAGTTAGTTCATTTTATTCCATCAGTCGCTCCTATGAGAGTGTCTGTGAAGTCTCTATAGGAGTCACTGACCCCTTAAGTTATATTGTGTTCGCAATTGTCCATGTGCACATATTAATGCATACTCTGTTGATATCACTCAATTTTAATTCTCAAGTTTCAATTTTAAATTGTATTTGTATTTTAAACGGGTAAAGTAAATTTATTGTCTTTGTTCTTTCTTGTTAGTCCTCTAGAAGTAGTCCAGACGTCATCGATACACTAATTCTTGATTTTTTTTAACTAAAATTGCATCAGTGTTTTGTAAGAAAATTCCCAAAACACAAATAATAATACTCCCCGCTAGTATGCAAAAATATTTTTTATCTATGTTAATTTTGGGTTATTAATGAAGGTTGATGTATGTCTATTCCAACGCCAGCATTCTAATTCTAGTTATTTGCAGCACTCGGCAACGTTCTATTAACTGACGAATCTGAATGTTGTGGTTATTACACTTATATGGTGTTTTGATATTTCATTTAACTAGTCAACCTTTTACAAAAACATCATCGGTAAGCCCATCTTATATATGATCAATGCCAGGGTGCACGTCGGCCTCTAAGGTTTTTTTGGCGTCCCAATTCAATCAGATGGGACCGATATTAAAGCGATCATGCGAATAACGAGGGATACACAGTCAATGTTGAGAACTACGATGAGTTTACACCACAAATACCGATGTCCTGTCCGGGTCTTCAACTCGAAGTCCCGTAAACATATGTGCTAACAACTGTACTACCGTGCCTCACACTATACGTTTGTAAGACGCAATGATGACCATTTTTAGATAACTGCTTTTTTAGATATCACCCGGGACATCACCCCCGGAACTTCCCAAACTTTAATTTCTTAAGTACCATTTGAACATATAAAATTAACTGCTCTAAGTAATATGATTGCTATTCATAGAAACAAACCCCAGTTGACAATGAAGCCAACCGCTTAATGAGAGTTATTTTGTAATACGTGTAACAAACCTTTTTCATATATTTTTCAGTTTCTTTCGACACATTTCACACTGGAAACAAGTTGATATTCAACATCTCCGTTCTTTACTAAAGCTACTTCGTGTTCTTTCGTTCTTCATCTTTCCATACATTTGAAGAAAAAATAACTTCTTACCAATGTTTTCATAATCATTCATTAGCTAAGCAAATCGTCCGCTTTGCAGTCATCAAAGCAGAGTCGAATTAAATCCGAGTCGACTGTTCGAGCTTTCTCGTCGTAATGTTGTTGCCTAGTAATTATAATTTATATATAACGAGGCATTTAAAACAGGGAAGTGAGTATTACATGAATATCACGAAATCAATGAACATAAATACAAATACTGGACTACTGACCGATCCAGCAATAAAACCATAACTGAGGCTAGCAATCATTTGGTCCATGTGTGCACATGTTCTCCGCTTTGCAATACGTTCACGAAAAATCTCAATAGTGGCCATGTATGTTTACAATGCATGATTACCGGTCGCAGCCGACCATAATTCTAGCCGAGTGTCAAATGCAAACAATATGATTACGTACTATAAGAACATGCACAACAATAAATAGCTCGCAGGTATTTAATACTGTGGTAAAATACTAGCGTTGTTCCGTTACACGGATCCAGGGGGAGTCCACCAAGTGCCCGAACACCCACTTAATTTTGATCGATTTGTTTTTCATCAAGTCGGAATTAATTGTGAAGACACCGAGAGGTGAGGCAGAATTGCGCTTGTTCCTCAGATAAGGTCATTTCTAACATACCAACGTGGGATGTTGCGACAAGTACTGTCATACGTAAGTTAGCCGATCTCAATGATCGTATTGTCACGCGTGGCAACAGTATTCAGCCTGGAACGCTGAAACGTGATTGTTTTGCAATCACTTGTTGCAGTATGAAGCGAGTTAAAAAAAAAATGCGTAAGCATCTTGATGGCTACATTTTCTAAGCACCTTAGACGTAGATCTTTGCGAGATCTGACAATTTTGAGGTTAAGCGCCGTTGCCACACAATTAAAAGTTCTGGAGCTAAGTGATATTCACCCAAATGTTCAGCACATTGGCATCACATTGCCAGTGGATGTCATGAAGTTGTATATTTGTTGATGGTCACATATTCTCACAGTCATGCAAAACGTTAACATGGCCACCAAAAAAGTTAACTGTGGTCTGCGCCCTTCCGTCGTTTGTGGAAAGTTTCCCTACGCTGTGTCGATATACAGTGCAACTGCCGTGTTAACGTTGGTGCGGGGACCGCGATACGTAGGCCATACGTCATCGTCTTCTTTAAATGTAGTCCATACCTCATCGATACACTATTTTCATGTGTTTTTCTTAAATTGCATCAGTTTC
The DNA here is from genome assembly GCA_963662155.1 of Lamellibrachia columna. NCBI lineage: Eukaryota > Metazoa > Annelida > Polychaeta > Sabellida > Siboglinidae > Lamellibrachia > Lamellibrachia columna. The sequence continues at coordinate 51,456,001 of OY759262.1, forward strand.
TTCATAAAAAAATCCCACCACGCCAACAATTGTAGACCCCTCCAGTATATAAACGTGTTCTTTCATCTATGTTAATGTTGGATTATTAATGATGGATAATGTATTTAAACCGACCAATTAGGACTAGTTGTGCACAGCTAAAATAATCTCAACGACAAGATACATTTTCTGAGATGAAAACGCCTCATTGATGGCCGTCAGACAAATCGTTTATCATAAGTGATAATATGTTTGAGGAAGATCAATCACTCAATGTTGTGTGTTGGATAGCGGCAGCATTTATTAATATTGTTCATTATCTTAAATTGCATCAATTTCTTTGTAAAACAGTCCCAACGCGCAGACAATAGTAGACCCGCGAGTATGAAAAAAGTGTTCTTTGATCTATGTTAATATTGGGTTATTAGTGATCAATGATGTATGTATACTTCAACGCAATAATTAAACCGACCAATTACGACAAATTGTGCACACCTAAAATAATCTCAATCACAAGACCCATTTTCTGAGATGAAACGCCATCATTGTTTGCTGCGAGACGGAACGATTATGGCTGAGAAAATCGTTAGTGATGATATGTTTGAGGACGATCAATCATTCATTGTTGTGTGTTGGATAGCGGCAGCATTTACTGATGTTGTACATGACATTATTGTTATTAAGTTACATTAAAGCTTAGTTTTGCATTTATTTCAGAGCGACATGCGAGTTTAGCTAACAAGGCTGCAAACTGCGCTATTTTGAAGAAAAAAGGTAATATGATCAACTTTCGCATAGTCTACTTAGTCAACGATTTGTAAGCTCGTGGTTCGTCATGAATATGATGTTCTATTTCTATTGAACAGTCTGCGTTCTCAGCCCAAGACTTTGGCTACATCCACTAATTTCACCTGGTCAACAATTTTGAGTACGTGTGATATCACAAAACGATTCAGCCTAGTGTGTTTTGTTCCAGATCTCAGGTGGGTAATCGTGAGTGAATTCACGGCTATCTTTTACAAAAATAGACCTAATTATACAGGATGCTTATGACTCAATGTGGAGGTTTTATTCTTTAACATTATGCAAATGAGCCTAATTAAATTAGATTGTGAATAGCATAACTAAGTTAAATTGCATTTTCATATATATATATATATATATATATATATATATATATATATAATTATATATAGATAAATGCCATTTTACCTGACGTAAATACACAACAAATTTCATGCGTGTAGCTAGTGGAAAACAGCGCACAACGTTGTTGCTTGTGAGGTAGAGCAGGATCACACCAATGACTAAGATATACCATTGAGTGGGGAATGTGCACATATCAACGATGCACACCTTGAGGTTTGAAAAAATGTTGGTCAGCCCTGTTCCTGTCTGGTCTTAGTGGTTCCTACATGCTAAATGTTGGACAGAATGGCTCAATCCGACACAATCGAACATTTCCCCGAACCACCTTTTGTAAACGTGCGTGTGTGTGTATGTGTGTATGTGCATGCGCGCGTGTGTTCGTGCGTGTGTGTGTGTGTGATGTTGCAGATGCTACACTAATTAGGTGCAGTCAATGAAGTTCAAACAACCTCGTGAAAACAACCATTTGAAATCCCAATTTGTCTGCAACCAGTCTCAAACATTTACTCTAATTGACTTGGAGAATCCATTTCAAAGCAAGTATATTAATTTGCTTTGAAATCTACGTCTAACCTCCTAAGCTAACTTCCCAAATACGAACACACCTCTATTATGTTCAAACATAAATTTTAATTCATAATTAGTATCTTGAAAATATTAACTGAAATCTACTAGGTAATTGCAAAGCTAATTTACCTTTTCAGTTTGACAGTTGTGTCAATATAATCACAGTTTAATGTTAAGTCGAATTGCATCGCATAAACTGATAAAAGTGTAAATTCTTCTTTTTATGAATTAGCCAAATGCCCGGATGATTTCGTAATTAGCTAATTATGTTGTCCCAGATTGTGGGTGCATAGATAATTTCCGTCACAATGAAAAGTACGCATTGGATCCAGGCGATGATGTGTGCGAAAAAGGTGGCGCCATCACGCGGAGCCTGGATAAGCGAGGCCCCAATCGTCTCTGTTGTGGCAGTTGCTTGGCGGATGGATTATGATATATAATGTCAAAGACATTGATGGCCTGCACGAACGTCCGTGTCACACAGTCACATTGCAGCACGCGTAGTTCCCGTTATCTATGTGGCCATGGGATTTGGTGGGACAAAACCACATTATCCGCACCATCGTCCAACGCATAGTTATTGAATCTCACAGTTTGTGGAGCAATAATTATCTGGAGAGCCAAAAAAATGTTTTAGCAATATTGTGACGGGCACGCTATAGGGAAAGATGGGGCATGTCTGCACGCTGAGGTATGTCCGCACACCTCGTTATTGACCAAACCGCGTAGTATTTGGTTTCAAAACTGTTTTCTACGGTAGCATCTAACATCGAACATTTGAACCTGTGAATTGTACTCCTGTATGTCGATAAGAAATGATTAACTAAAATTTAGTTTTTGCTGAATCACATGTAATTGTAAACATATACATAACTGAACTTTCTATAATATATGCATATCGGTGTGTTCTTGCATTAAATTATAACTGCCAACCCTCCCCGAATTGCTACGTAACTGTCGTCCTCCTGCAAAACAAGGACATCTCGTGGATTGTGCGCTTTAAACAATTAATTGAGATTTGTAGGACACTTTAGCAGGGAGTTTCTTTCGCTCGCATTTTATCACAGTTTTCTTTGTACCGCATTTAACGATCGGCGCACCACAAAAAATGTGTGCATAATGCACAGTCATCTAGCGAATGCAGAGTACCCTAGCCTTCATTGTCACGTAGGGAGACGCCAAAACGAAAAATACAATTACCATGAGTGCAAGGTGTGTAATTGTTGCTCCTTTATTTATTTGTAGTATTGTAATATTTGTAATATTTGTAATATATATAAAGTGACTGTCATGTTTTATGGAATGTTGATTTTAGCTGATATTGAAAAACAAACGTCTGTTCAAGCAATAATTAAACCAAGCTCAAGCAAGCGCCCGACCCAAAAAGGGCAATGGTAACCCCCCCCCCCCCCCCCGGTATCAATATTCTGATCGGAATAAAAATGTGTAATACCTAATAGAATGTGCACAGGAGATCGAAATGCTAATCATTAACAGTTATTCCATCGATAGAGTCCTAAAAATGGTTAGGAAAATTGAGTGAAACACTTACGATTAGTACTGCCATCTAGCGTTCAGTGTTGTATCATATTCAAATCCATGTCTCTCAAACCCTTTTCTTCCAAAAACTAAACGTTGTTGTCCGTTTCTACCTCCAATTACCGGTAACACGAGAATCCATGTACATGTATCACATTTTACATAACTGTCGTTAACTATTTTATATTATATATACTATACAGCTTGTTCTAAAGGGCAGCCTGGCCTGGTCTCAGAGACCTAAGTCAGCCTGGCCTCAAATGTATAAAACCTTTTATTTTTTCTGCTGATAGTTGTTTCAATTTAAGGGGCTGCAATACCTAGCGGGGCTGCTTTTTTGGATTTGGCAACATCTAAATATTGACATATAGGGCCTACCTGTTTGTACCGTGCCATATCCCAGTTTGTGTTTGGCAATGAAAACCACCACACAGAACTACGAGTTCGAACAGCGCTGGAGTTAATTAACAATGAAAACACAAATTCAAGACATTTGAAAGCAATGTCATCTGAGCATGCTGCAAATAAAACGAACTTATTCGAATATGTAACACAGACTTCTGTAGCAGATTCTTCCCTCAGCCATAGAGGAACGAGCATGGTAGAGTCAGAGAGAGCAGAGTTGCGTATATCTGCTAATGATGGAGAATACTGTAGACTGTTGCATTTATATGCATTGGCAAATCTACTGAACAGGGCCATTGTTTCAATATACCTAATTGTTGTCAATGTAAGGGTAGATCGTGGCTTACTCAAGCAGGTATTATTACCTTTTCATTGTGTCAATCCCACTACTGAGTTTGTTCACATCATATGGACAAATCTTTCTGCAAAACAAGTAGGTTATATCTGGCAATCAAATCAGTTTGTTGCATGTGTGCCAAGGTTTCCTCAATCTCACCCACCTTGCACACTACCTGCATCACCAGAGAAGCAACCATTCACACTACCTGCATCACCAGAGAAGCAACCATTCATACTACCTGCATCACCAGAAAAGCAACCATCCACAACACCTGCATCACTGGAGAAGCAACCATTCACACTACCTGCATCACCAGAGAAGCAACCATTCACACTACCTGCATCACCAGAGAAGCAACCATTCACACTACCTGCATCACCAGAGAAGCAACCATTCACAACACCTGCATCACTAGAGAAGCAACCATTCACAACAACTGCATCACTAGAGAAGCAACCATTCACACTACATGCATCACCAGAGAAGCAACCATTCACACTACCTGCATCACCAGAGAAGCAACCATTCACACTACCTGCATCACCAGAGAAGCAACCATTCACAACACCTGCATCACTAGAGAAGCAACCATTCACAACAACTGTATCACTAGAGAAGCAACCATTCACACTACCTGCATCACCAGAGAAGCAACCATTCACAACACCTGCATCACCAGAGAAGCAATCATTCACAACAACTGCATCACTAGAGAAGCAACCATTCACAACACCTGCATCACCAGAGAAGCAACCATTCACAACAACTGTATCACTAGAGAAGCAACCATTCACAATACCTGCATCACCAGAGAAGCAACCATTCACACTACCTGCATCTCCAGAGAAGCAACCATTCACACTACCTGCATCACCAGAGAAGCAACCATTCACAACACCTGCATCACTAGAGAAGCAACCATTCATAACAACTGCATCACTAGAGAAGCACCCATTCACAGTACCTGCATCACCAGAGAAGCAACCATTCACACTACCTGCATCACCAGAGAAGCAACCATTCACACTACCTGCATCACCAGAAAAGCAACCATTCACAACACCTGTATCACCAGAGAAGCAACCATTCACAACACCTGCATCACTAGAGAAGCAACCATTCACAACACCTGCATCACTAGAGAAGCAATCATTCACACTACCTGCATCACCAGAGAAGCAATCATTCACACTACCTGCATCACCAGAGAAGCAACCATTCACAACACCTGCATCACTAGAGAAGCAACCATTCACAACCTGCATCACTAGGGAAGCAACCATTCACAACACCTGCATCACTAGAGAAGCAACCATTCACAACATCTGCATCGGCAGATAAACAACTTTGCACACTACCTACATCATCTGATGTGCAACTTTTCACACCACCTGCACTACCAGATAAACGACCGACCGTCTATACCACAAGAAGAACCCAACTGCAACAAAACATCCCGATATCCAAAACAGCGACCCTGTGATGATGATGATGGTGATGATGACGATGATGTCCCCAGTCAAATTCAACGAAAAAGAAATACAAATCAAAGTACAGAAAAGATTGGGAGAAAGAGTATCCATGGATAACAAAATCCAATAGATAATCTTATGCAAGGTAATATAACTAAACATGCTCCTCCTGTCAAGAGGCAGGAATCTGATCAATGTAATATATCATGAGTAACTGGGTAGCTGTGCTATTAACACTAGTCAGATAGGTTAGGTAAGTTTCAATGCAATTGACACTTTTATTACAATGTAAAAACATATTCTATTAACAGTAAATACAAAGTTACGATGACAAGTTAAAAGTTCACTGCTTTCAGTCCAGGAGTTCATGGCAATGGTAACTATGTTTTATTGAATTGCTAAGTAAGTGTAAGCTGTAATTGAGAGGGAGGAAGGGCTAACCACAATTTTGCCTTGGTGCTCTTAGGCATAAACTTAATGCCGGTGTAAGGTTATTACTTCTGCTTGTGGGAACTCTCTAAGAATATTATGTTGGCTGTGGCCCTACTCTTACACCAAGCCAACATTATGCAGACTGCTGATGAAGCATTATGTTGATTAATTAATCAGTTACTACTGGGGTTGCACCATAGCACCTATCGCATAACAAGATTCTCCACACACACAAATTTAATTTTTATGTTGTTGCATTCACTTTTTGTGACAATACATTTTAATGATACTGTTGTACATTTTAAATATTATAGGTGTAGCATGTGCAGCATAGACATTCATATTTCATTTGGAGGAAAGACCGCCCTGACATCCCACCAGAAATCATCGGGATGTTTGTGGGAGAGAATGTTTCAGAGCTCTGTGTGCACGATATAGTACTTTGCCAAGGCACTAGCACTTTGACAGTAAGACGACTGCTGCTTCACAGATTGTCCCTGTTTGCATTGCTGTGATATTTGCTACGAACGTCCTTATTTTTGTCTTGCCTTTCACATTTAAGTTTGTATTTTTTTAGATTTATTTCAGTTCTACTATCTTTTTCAGCCTACACTTCTTTTGTAATTTAGCATATTTTCTTTTGCAGTTTTCATACTGTTAGTGGCAGTTTCTGTGGTCACAGGTTTATCAACACATTCATCTGGAAGAAAGACAGTGTAGAAAGCAATTACAATTACTCAGTTTTCTCAAATAATCGGATGAAAAAAGTATAATTTGATCATCCAAAAGGTCAAACGAAATACCATAAAATACAGTAAATTTTTTGGACAACCAACCAGCACTTAGCTAAAGCCATACACATGGTTCAGTAGATTTTATCTTCAATGTGAATATTTAACGTTTTATAAAATGACATTACTTGACCATTTTATAGTATTTAATTAAATATACTATTCGTACGAACAGTATTTACATACCTTTTCATATAGATGAGATTGGATTTCACGCTTTCGGCAAAGCATGTTGCAGATTAATTAAATTAACACCTTACAGCTTTCAGTACATTGCACATTCTGGTAAAACAAACAAGTTGCAAATAATATTGGGGTAGTGCTTCCACCTGCCAATAGTATGTAAAGTAATGCATAGTTTTATAAGTTGGTGTAGTTCCCTTAGGGCCCTTGTGACGTTATATATTAGTTTGTGTTGTGGCTGACTTACATGTGACTGACGTCACAATATAATGTAACATTGAATTCCACAAAGGCAAAGTTCAGGTTAACTAATATCATAAATACTTTAGTCGCAATAAGTAGTACGAGAATAATGACTGGCACATTTGAATTATTTTTCTAAAATAAATACTAACAAAACTGTCAAGTTTTTCGTGACTAATATTACAAATGTTACTGTTGTTAGTGAGTTACTTATCTGTTCATATCGAAATGATCATTCAGCTTAATCTGACTGGCGTGTTGGCAAAATTAATTTGAAAAATATGTTCATTGTTTTTCATGAGTGAATACTGTTACTATTATGTGTTTGGGCTTTTGACAGTTTTCTTCAGCATTTGTCCCAAGTTTCTTGAATGTTTGCCAATTGTACTGCTAAAAATCAGCAAAACATGTTTTAGCAGTTTTTACTAATTGTATTTTTTTAGTGATTGTGTACTGTTTATATAATTTGGTTCGCCCTGGTCCACCTCTTAGACTGCTCCTGCTGAACGACAAGGTCGACGTTCACTAACAGATGACTGTGAAAAGGAATAATCCTCCGTCCCTTATTTTTGGTGAAAAACAAACCTTTCCATTTCTTTGAAAACTGATGTTGTTCAATTATTTTTTAATACTTGCTCCATAGTAACAAGCTATCTTCAATACTTTCCCAACTCCTCCATCCATTATTTTTGGTGAGAGGCAAAACCTTCCCATTTCTTTGAAAACTTATGTTTTTCAGTTATTCTTTAATAATTGCTCCACAGTAACAAGCTACTGGTTGGGTCAATGGTTCATGTTTGTAAACATATCGAATGGGAAATTATAAGGGGTCAAAGGGCACGGAGTTGGGTCATTATTGAATCAAAGTAGAGACAAGTGAAGGAGAGACCGATAAAAACTTAAGAAGAAAATATATGTAATATACATTTGTACATTATAGCTAGGTAAATCAAACTGACTGAAACTGGAAACAACATGATATTTATTATCTGAAAAAAATGTAATAACTATTGTACGTATTTCATGAGGTCCATTACATGACCTGATTTTGTGTCCTTTAATAACACTACTAGTTCTTCAGTCAGAAAGAAAATGACCTACTCGTCAGCTACCCTACCAACCACCTCCCAGTTTCTCAGGAGTACTGTTGATGTTATCAATAGCCGTTTGCCCGAGATACTTAAAAAGTCCTTTCAAATCATCCAGCTTTGCTTTTTGGCGTCAACAGAGGAAATGCCATTTCCACGATACCAGACATGTTTTTTTACATATGCACACTTAGTTTGTGCCAACTTGCAATATCTAAATCTTTTGTAAGCACCTACTTTGTAATTCTCTTTGTTTTTGGTGAGAGACGCTTTAAACTGCGTTTCAAATTGACCCTTGTAGGTTTTGATCAAGTACCCTGCTGCCTCAACTGTCTCAAACTTGGTAGCAATCACAACGGTGTCCTTCTTTTCGATAATACTGAATTCCCTATCGCAAGGTAGGAACGAGTGTCCTCTCACAGGCCTCGAATTTGGCATACTTGAGGGCAAGGCCAGTAGAAAATGTCATATTTCTGCAAATGTCTTAATACAATGAATATATTGGTAAATTAGCGGTGTTGTAAAAAAAACCAAGACCTTCTACCGACAACGATGCTCCGACTGCTGACAACGTTACCTTCAGCCGACGACATTGTCTTCTACCGCCGACGTTGCCTTCAGCTGACAACGTTGCACGTCTGCCGACGACATTGCCTTCAGCCGACGACGTTGCAATTGAAATGGGGTGTATCATAAATCACGGCTAGTTAGGCCATGAACCAGTGTTTAGTTTCCGATGAAGTACATACAGTTGCCAAGGCATTGCGCCAAATTGCTGCGTGGTCGCCGCCAATTTGGAGCCCTGTTCTCAAACTGACTGCGGTATACAAAGGTGAACAGAAACCTGATCTTTGTATTGCTATGGTTTTGCCCCCTGCATCCATCATTGAATACGTCAAGGTGCTTAATGCTTGCTGACACTTTTGTGCGGAGGAAATTATGGAGGCATGATATTATTTCCCTGCAACCTCTTTTGGCCGTTGATTCTGGTCAGGTGTACATTACATTACCCATTTTACATGAATGAACACCAAAGTTATAAACCAAAGCTGTCTTTTATAAAAGACCTCTCCTATTGGCAAGTGTGGGAAAGGCATATTTTGTTGAAAGTCAAAGTACACAGCCTCGTTTTCCGCCGATTGTTTGGCCATTTCCGTTGATTTCCGTACATTTGCATATAATGCACCAGCTTTTGTTTTATGCAGCTTCTGCTGTTACTCCAAACGTTTCCTGATGCTGCGATTCTTTTCGGTTATAATCTTGACTTTTAGTTATTTGCAGCACCTACTTACATCAACTCTGGGTCTGCCGAAACCATAATTAAAGCATTCTTTATAGTAGCAGAAGCAGTAATCATATGATATATCGCATTCAATCTTCCCCAGTTGTATACCTTCACCTGAGATCTGCTTATATGCCTCAGGAAATTCCTGTTCAACAAAAAAATTTACATCTTTCTAACACTTAGTTCTTGGTTAAGGTAACGTTTCTTTATATTTTTTCCAGGAATATTTGTAGGCTCGCTGGATCACAGAATCGGGTTTTGATGGTTGGCGCCTTTGCACGATGTTAGCTTTTATACCACCAGCAAGATAAATGTCCTATAATCGTATTATAAAGCTTGAACAGGTTTGACTAGTATATTTGGAATCTATTATCGCCCACATAATCCGGCCTGATCCGAAACTTGCCCGTATGCTATGATTATTGTCACACGCGACCCGTGTGACAATAATCGTGCAGGTTGTTTAACCCAAATAACCTTCTGACTAGTTCTAACGAGCTTCACTATAAAGTGGGCCTGTATTCTGAAACACGACAGACTGTGTCAGTGACAGTGCCTTAATAACCTGTATTTGTCGCCTGTCTTTCTGGCGGGTATAACCTTTATACGTGCAGTAATATATTCCTTGTCGATCTTTTACTTTCTGGCCTAACCATCAAAACGACCACATTGTAATTATGTATATGTATATGCCACAGACGATGATATCATCCGAGATGTTGCGGCATCCGTTTAGGCCATGTAATAGCTCAGCGACTGTGTTTTGGAAGATTTCTGAGGGAGCAGTTATGCCAAACATCAGTCGTTTGTATCTGTAGAGCGCTACATGTTTACTAAACGTTGTGATGTGACGACTTGCAGGATCTAGTTCAAGTTGGTGATAGCCTGCTTTCAATTACAATGTGCTGAACGTTGTCGCGTCGTTCAGATATGTGATCAAGTCGTCAATCGTGGGCATGAGATGTTTCTCTCTATGCACTGCTTTGTTTGCTTCACGCATATCTACGCGGATTTCTCCTGATTTCTTCTTAGGAACAACGACTATTGGGGTGTCATCGATTCGTCGATGTGCAGCGATACCATTATGTTGCGAAATTTTCCGATACCTGAAATGTCCTAGTAATCTTCTAGAATGCTTTCAGCATCAGTTGCATTTTAGCGTCATTCTTGCGACCGGCAGTGATCTGTCTTGCTAACGTTAGGATTTTGAGTTCGTCGTCTGCCTTGAATCCTAGCAAGTTTCCGTTGTTGTCTTCAACAATGTGAAATCGTGTTGACTAGTATGCACCATTGTATTGAAGATCAAGGTTTTCGATTCCTATGAGAGGCAAATGTGTGACTGAGCAACGGTGGTTTTTCTCGTAGTCTCTGGTATGTGGCAGATTCGAGGTTGTTCGCAGATGCGCCCGAATCACAATCATCTCAACAGATTGACCTTGAATTTTGAACTGACATTTCGCGATACAACTGCTGGAGCATTGTGTGATACACACATGCTCGCTCAGTGGCGTGTCTTTGTTTACACTGGTTGCAGCAAAAACATAGTCATATTCATTTGAAAATGACTGCACAAAGTCTGTTTTCACAGAATTGCCAGCGACAAATTACCTATTTTTCCACATGAATAGCACCTTTTTCCAAGTTCAGGGCGTCCACAGTGGTGTGATAGTTAATTTCCACAGTAGGTGCAAATGTTATGCTTGTCTGATTTAGCATGTTTGCTGTTTCCAGCGTTAGATCGATGATATGAACTGCTGACCTCCTCTGTAGGTTCGACTGCTAGCTTGGTGGCTCCGTCTAGCGATTGACGGTGTGACGAAATTGATTCCGTGAACAGTATGTGCTTCGATTTCAGCAGCTTGTTTTTCGCTCACTTCGAGGGCTCGAGCAGCTACTATTACCAGATCAAGGTTAAGATCTTCCCCAAGTGCACGGCGGCGGAAAGATTGAGAATGACACGCAAATATTACTTGATGTGCAATATGTTTGTCTGAGTTCTCAAAATGACGTAATATGTGGCTTCTTGTACAGTCAGTTTGCTGAATACCTTGTCTATTTCGTGTCCAGCATAGTGGAGTAATAATGCACGCATGCGCACTGGGTATGACTGTCATCAAACGGTAAAATCTGGATAACCATTTTTTTCAAACGTGGTCCGACATTTCCATCTGTTCGTAAATCGAATTGTGCGAAGGATGGTAGAGTCATAATGCTTGCGTCAACGAGATTGTCGTGGACTGTTGAAAACACAGTCGTGGTCATGTCGCCATTGTTGTGTCGGTCATTGACACATAACGAATACGTTGCGCATTCACTGCGAAAGTTCATTGTAAATTTTCATATGGTGTTTTCCCAGCACGGAGAACACTTACTTCGCCGCCAGATGTTGTGTCTCGTTATCTCAAATGATTGTATTTTATCGCAACAGATTAAAATATACATGAATGCGAACAATTACTGCTTCACTGGGTATCACGCCATTACACGCGCCCGGACCTCCTTACATCCGGGTCTTAGAAGGGTCGTTATGACACAGGTGGATACAGCATGGTCTACTACGTTGTTTATGACCCAGGTGAAGTGAAATACGACAGGTCATCAACTGTGTCGCTTCAGTGAATGAAAGACAATTTATTTCGGCCAAAATAGCTTGTGTCAGCCGATGGCATAAATGAAAGGACATTTATTTTAGTTACTATTGTGTACGCTCGCGTTGTAAATGGGGTGTAGGTGTCCAGTGTGAATACGTGATGACTTTATTTGTTGTGAAAGATAACCCATTTTCTGGGACAAAGTCACTTGAATTGCCAAATAACTTTAACAGCGAATCTACTCACCAAAACGTCACGGATGTTCACATTTCAAAACATCTCGGGAACACGACTAAGTATTATAAATGCACCATTAAACTAATGAAAAGTATCAGTCGGTTGTTTATTGTTAAACAATTTCACAAATGTATTTTCATTTAATGAATATTTAATTTAAAGGTAAAAGATACGTTCTTATATAGCACGGTACCCAGTCCTTGGGACCGTTCAAAGCGCTTTGCACTTCAACCCTTGCAGAACTGTTCATTGAAGAGCCAACTCGACTTCGCTGGAAAGCAAGTTAGTATGTTATGTCAAAACATCACTGATTAGGTTCATTTGTTGTTGAGTGGTTATCTGACATGCCGCCACCCCGAGATAACGAGCGGATCATGCCGCCACCCCAAGATAACGAGCGGATCATGCCGACACTCCGAGATAACGAGCGGATCAGAATTATTTTCCAACTTCGAAATACCGGCCTTATATTAACTGTTTAACCATACACAACGCGGCGTAGAGTCAATTCTTAATGTAAACCTGTCGATTTAATTCGATCGTCATACAATAAACAAACGTACCAGTGGAGAAAGCGCTCGCGTTCCTATGAGTCAGATACGATATAGATTGTTCACTAAACTAGAAACACAAAAATATAGCCACAGTCGAATTCTGTTTTCATCTCCATCATCGTTTGTCTGCCGGAGCTTGGGCATTGTCAAGCCGCTTCCATGAAGGTCGATTGATCCCTAGGGATGGAAGGTCAGCCACTTCAGAATCGAAGTTTTCCCATATCAGTGTGGTGTGTGCTATTCTTTGTTTCTTGATTTCCTGATCCTGAGTCGGTGTCCACGAGATGAATCTTGAATCGGGTTCTTCTTTGCGACGATTGCAGTTACCAGTTAGGTGGAGGCGTCTCTTTCGAATCTTTGTTTGTATCTGTACATAATGACTTTGACTGTCGGCATGAGACGTGTACAAACAGCGAAACGCCGAATGTCATAGTTCCTTCCCCGGTGTCACTTTCTCGCATTCACTGGTCTTCGTAAAACTACTTATCTGAGTACACATTTTCACTTCATCACATAGATATAGGTGTACAACTATTCAGTGGCGGAACACGCCATATGAAGCCCCATCGAAGCAGGTCAATCGAGGCTACTTGGTCTTCACAATAGCGAATGTGTAACTGTAAAATCCATATGTATTTGTCCCAAGGTAGCCGTAACTGTGAGACAGCCATCGTATTACAGGCGTGACTGTAACGTGAAGTTCGATGGTAAATATGGAACATTCACAGACCGACCAATCGAAGAGGGCCTAGTGAGATAACGTCCGTGGTCAGTGAACCTTGACGCCTGCTCCTTTACTCAAAGCTGCGGCTCCAGTGAAGTGAATTCAGTTGACAGCCACATCGACGTTGGAGAGGTAGGTGGGAGTCCCTCGGTGCTCCAACAAAATGTATTTCTAAACGAAAACTTGTACAACAGTAACGCTGTGCTTACAAGTGATGTACATTTTTGTATGTTGCAAACACCGTGATAATGCTTTGTTCTTAAAAGTCGTACGATTGGTGTTGATTTCAACATCTTTAATAATCTTCACAAATAAAGATGTTTTACAGTCGTTCATTGTCAATGTTGGGTCTATCAATGATTTACTTAACAATATCTCGCACACGTAACCTACTACAATAAACTATGCTTTATACGTTATTAATTCTTAGCTAGCGTACGATGATTTGTTGAATCTTGAGTTATAGCACATTGCTATAAGACATCGTTTCAAAGAAGTAGGTATATTCTTAATGATATTCCATTTTTTCATATTATATGTGCAAAAAAAAAATTCACATGTATTCTTAGATCTTATCAGCAGTGTGATTCCGCAAATTTCATCATTTCTTTGTAATCTACATTGTTTCGTTGTTTCAGATAAACATGTTCAACTGGTGCTTACTTCTGTTACTAGGGGTGTATGCAGGTGGCGCTGCAAGTGGTATGTAGAATCCTATATCAGTATTCTACATATGTTTGTATGTGTGTATGTGTGTATGTGTGTATGTATGTATGTATGTATGTATGTATGTATGTATGTATGTATGTATGTATTCATGTATGTATGTATGTATGTATGTATGTATGTATGTATGTATGTATGTATGTATGTATGTATGTATGTATGTATGTATGTATGTATATATGCATGGATGTATGTATGTATGTATGTATGTCTATGTGTGTGTGTGTGTGTGTGTGTGTGTGTGTGTGTGTGTGTGTGTGTGTGTGTGTGTGTGTGTGTGTGTGTGTGTGTGTGTGTGTGTGTGTGTGTGTGTGTGTGTGTGTGTGTGTGTGTGTGTATGTATGTATGTATGTATGTATTCGTGTATGTATGGATGCATGCACGTATGTATGCACGAGTTTATGTATTTGTGCATGTATTCTATGTTTGTATGTACGTATGTGTTAATGTATGTGTGTATGTATGTGTATGTATATATGTATGTTTGTATGTTTGTGTGTATGTATGTGTGTATTTATGTATTTATTCATGTATGCATGTATTATGCAGATAGGTATTAAAAAATCGAGGATATATATATATATATATATATATATATATATATATAAGGTTCAGCTCACACGGGCAGTGCAACATTTCACACTGCCATGGGCAAACATGTTTTTACTTTTATCAGGCGCATTACCGCACATGTATACGCAAAACAATATTTGTTTACTTACTTTTTAATTTCACACGGGCTTTGAGGGTTTTCACTTGATACATGTCCTAGTGTTGATTGTTCTCCGCCGGTTGCAGCATCACCGCCTGCGTTACTCGGAAGATGTCCGCCAGTCAAAGGTCCTGGCGTCTGTGCCGAGCTGTGCGTCAACTGTGCTGCTCGAGGCATGGTGTGCTGCTCGAATGGATGCGGTCACGAATGCATGAAACCGGTGTATCCGGTGTCTCCACGTGAGTGACAACTGTCAATATTAAGTAACCACGTCAAATCATCTAGCTGACTCACGCTATTCGCACATTTTTTAGATGCCTTAGCTATAATTTACTGCGACAAACCACCGGACGAAATCAATATTAATTTCAATCATAAATCAAGAACAATCAGAGAAAATAGGAATGGCTTTGCGAACAGCTATATTTCTAAGACCGCGTACTACAAATATGATATTACATGCATCTTTATGAGAAATGTGTTTCTACAGTTACAGGTGCTTCATGTGTACAGTAAACTTTATTTGTGACCGGAACTTGGCTACATTTAAAATACCGTTCGCGTTTATGATAGTATACAAATAACATATATGTGATTAAATGCTTTACCAAAAGTGAGAACGTACTTCTAGAGGGCTTCTGAAAGTTTCAACAGAAGTTTCGTAGTTTCAACAGAAGAGCTACGTAACTTAATATGTTAACAATGTCCGGGCTACAATTTAGCTGAATGTATTAATGATACGCCTTATACGGATACGGATTCAAGACAGACACGTATGGATGTCCCACGTGCTCATGCCGGGGTCCACGTAAGGATTGACAAACAGTTTTGCAAAATACAAACTTTGATTTTTGTGTATGCTGCTTTAAAGTCAGGTTACGTACTGTTGTAAAACGGCGTTCTATCTTCCTATCTTTCTTTATAATATTGTATATGCCCCGAGTATCGAGGAATAAACTCTACGTGGGGAACAGCGTGCGGAGCGACACTTTTCCTGTGATTAAAATGCAGCAGTATAAAAGTTACGCTAAAGGTTAAAATAGAAAAAAAACCAACAATCATAATTATTATTACGTTCCCAACTTCTTTAATATTGAAGTAGTTTGTGAAGTCTGTCTGTTCCCTCGTATCTCCGTCAGTGTCGCACGTATGTGGCTGAAAATGTGTAGACGTGCCCGGGGGTGCATGTTGATGGTTCGTGCATTGCAAAATATTCGAAATTCCCTTTTGAGGATCGGGGTACTGCAAATGAAGTTATGTGGACATTTGGCGTAAATTACGTAACTCAAAACAATAGCTACATACAATTACTAGCAACGCTGTGCTGTGCGAGCTTCTGCCAGTGTTACGTGATCTACGTCAAACGTCCACCGAACGCTTCGTGAAACCGGTAGTGGCGTGAAGGTGTCGTTTCCATTGGCACGGCCCTACAACCACGTGACTGGGTAGTACAAGAAGTCACAAGCTCGTGTCTTTTCTCTTGTGCATCGCCGGGCAACTCGACAAGTAGTTGCATAACGTAGTTATGCTACATTCCATTTCTTATGGCATTGTGGTATCCACATAGTAAAATAAAGTGTCATAATAGGTGCTCAGCGATATTTCATTAAGCGTTTATTCAGACGACGTGGGCGGACAGATTCTGTTTGTGCAGGTGAAGTGGTGTCAATTTGTCACATTATGTATCCACGCTGCACGTTAGTGCGTGCGTGCGTGCGTACGTACGTACGTGCATGCGTGCATGGATATTATGCAAAAGTTGTCTCAGTGTCTTGTACAATAACTGTGATGCTACATCCACGCAGCTCGCCCCATCTTCTGCTACCTGCCGGCCGTGAAAGGTCTATGCAAGGCCTACATGCCAAGATGGTTCTATAACAAGAGGACGGGATCGTGCGAGAAGTTCATCTACGGCGGATGCGGCGGCAACAGGAACCGGTTCCCGAGCCAGCTTGCCTGCATGGTGACGTGCCGGGCGAAGAAACGGAAGTGTAGTCCCGTCATGTGCATGCTATACTGCAAGTACGGATTCAAGAGAGACCAATATGGATGTCCCATCTGCGCCTGCCGGCTTCCACGTAAGAATTTCAGTAACTCTACCTACCTCTTGGGTAACTGTTATGAATAGCCACGGTCACTTTACCTGGGTTTTAATATACAAGAATGTCGACACAGAAGGTGATTCTATATGGAATTGCTTCGCTAACGGTAAATCATAACACGGTGAGACATTCTGATGTAACCAGTGGGATGTCGCACGAAACATATATCATATAGGTTTCACAAAGGTCATATAAATAAATATCGGGCGAAGAATTGTGTGGCTTGACTACCAATTGTCTTAGTGATCTAACGATAGACCTGTCTCGAATCATGTTTATGAAATATGCAGTTATTAAAAAATAGGCGTTCATTGTCTTCCTATTTAAGATATTTAAGCAATTTGAACTCAGAACTGGTTGTTCTTGGGCAGTTGGGGACAGTTGTGCTTAATTACAAAGGGTAATTCGATTGTTCATAGAAAGGGTAATAACAGGGTGAATTTGGGGAAAAAATAATTGAGACGACTCGGCCGTTGGACCGTAGATGGACCCCTAAAAGTTTGGCGCCAGATATGCTTAGCATCTAGGAGGAGAATGAAAGAGAAATATTTCGTCAAACGTGAAGTGGAACATGTGTCTATCTGTAAATTGGTGTTGTATATAACTGATACTCTTTTAGTAATTTATAAATAAGTTGCACACAAACACGCATACGTGCACGCACGCACGCACGTACATACACACTCGCACGCACGCACACACACACAGTCACACACAAAGCTGCCGCACACACACACACACACACACACACACACACACACACACACACACACACACACACACACACACACACACACACACACACACACACACACACACACACACACACACACACACACACACACACACATACACACAAAGCTGCCGCACGATCTATCTATCATGGGGTGTATTTGTGCTTTTCTTCAGAAACCGGCCTTGCTAAACCCTAAAGTGTCATGACCGCATGAAGCAACAGACGATGCGCTGGACAAAGGAAACAAGAAAAATCTTCTTGTGATTTCTTATTTATCCACAATAAAAATGACACTCAAATGTGTGGTGTGTCTGTAGTCGATCTTTGGAAGCGACGTCAGTTCTTAGAGAATTCATGGCTGACAAAACTTAGGTAGACTTGGCAGCGGCTACCTCGCCTGGACATCTTTGTAGATGACTTAACGGAACAAAATGTATGCTGATCCAGTAAATGGTATCAGTATGAATGTGTTTAAAAACAAAATTGACAGAGTGGGCCCCATAAAGATTACAAATTGTTGGACTCTCGATAGTCAATAAGCTTCCTTGTCCATTTGCCATATGGAGCGTGTTGCAATCTTATTGAATTACATCGCTGCAACAAATATTTCTACGATATCTTGTATTTACATGTTTGTGCAAAGGCGTGGCCAGGGTTTGTAGGTCACCCGTGTTGGTCCTAAAATACTTGTTTGTCGTGTCTCAATAGTCAGCAATCTAAGCAGGACGGCGATTTGGTTATTGTACATAATCACTTATACCAATTTAGTAAATTATTCTATTTAATTAAAGAGGTAAAATTAATAAAATATGTAACACAATTTCTGATAAACGTAACATTTTCATAGCAATCAATATTTTGTTTAATAAGGTTGTCACTTAAAGCTACACGATTCCTTCTTCAAGTGTTGTCAAAAAAACCATTGCATTCCACAATTTCAGATAACTCTCAGTTATGTATAAAATACTTAAACAATTAGATAGAAATTGATCGGAACGATGCTAAACGTGTAATGGTGTCAGAAAACTGTCATGAGAATTGATGGAGATATAATATAATGTGGACAAATTAAGGAGAACGGTAATTTCAAAGAAAGCAACAACGTAATAGTTGATAGATAGAAAAATTAAGAAGTTGATTCATTCATTTACCTCTGCAGCATTGTAACATCAGACATCAGATGTGATTAAGAAATTTAGATTACACTAGCCGTCGACGCCTGACACCAAGTCGTGCTCGTTCATTTCAACTCGAGTGTGGCCGCGACCCGCTCAAATCAATGTCATCCGTTTTACGTCGACCGCCACGAGCTCTTGCTCAAATTACCAACTGCCACACCTCGGCAGCAGTTCAGTCAACCGCCACGACACACGGCGCTGCACACGTTGAACGTAACCTCGGTCGTGACATTCTTTTTGAAGATTGTTATCAATCAATTTCCGCTGCGCTGTTGTTCCAACTAACTGCGCCATCACATCAGGCTCGCCACTCCTTCCGCGGACCAAAGGAACTTGCAACAAACACCCACTAATATGATTGAGCATGAAAATGCCACGCCGTTGATGATAAATATACCCGCTTTTCTCGCTCGTGTTTCCCGCGATAAGTTTCCCTTATACTGTGAGCGATGCCTGAGATGATCCTAAACATACCGTGTTTATTCTTCTCTGGTCTGACTGACTGGACAGAATGCTCTGAAGATGTTGGTCGACTCAGAATCGCACCCCTGACCGTGTCACTCCTTGGGAGTGTTTCCCATCAAATTGTAAGCAAATGAAATTGAGACATTTTCTGACAAACATTAGGAGTTTACCAGGTGAAATAAAGATGTAAAATATCTGCACATAAATGTATGTTGCGGCAGGGGTCATACGATCAAGTTACACGCTGCCGTAGGTTGGTATCTTAGGTGAACATTGGATACCATTCCAGACTCCATATAATTCAGTCAAATCAGTGTTTTTAAAACAAAGATACAGACAAAGTTGTGTGAACTAAATTGCCCTAGCTTCGAAACGGTGGCATGTGGAATCAAACCATCGTCATCCCGATCGACAGTCGGATGTTCCAGCCTATAAACCACCTCCACCCCCCACCCCCCCCCCCCACTCCAACCCCAATATTTCTTAATAACACTCTCTTGTCCTAGACATTGAGGGGGCTCACGATGTATGTTTTTCATCAAAAAAAGAGTTCACGCGAACCATATCCGGGTAAATCCCCTGCATTGCACTCTATGCACCACGGCCACGATATCACACCCGCAAACATCATCACACGCGTGAAAAGTAGCACATAAAACTAATAGGGCTTACACAGAACAGCCAGGGGCATAGAATTGTTTGAGTATCATCTAGTTTCTGATTCAATTCATGGCTAGATTATTTATGCTATAAAATGCACCATATTTATTTTACCTAAAGTTCGGAAATTTCAGAAACCGATAGATTTATGAGTAACTGAAACACATACAGTACACAAATATCCCACCAAAAACGACAGTTCGGTGCACGATTGTACTAAATTAAAATTCAAAGTTGCTGATCAAGGAACAGCTGGTAATAAAACGTGTCAAAGGTTGCTATATGATAGAGAATATGCCTTCATTGCCTTAACACACATCCACCCCATTTTAACGCCTCTCGCTAAACATACTGTTAAACTAGTAGATGATCAATAAATCTGGTAAACATACCCATTAAGAGACGATTCGTTCGACAGTGAATTGGAGGCTCTCTTTCACGACGCCGACCGCCTTGTAAGCATGGACATTAATCTTGTTGAGGTATATTGAAATGGTTACTCGAAGACACAGCATGTTGTCATGACTATGGTCGTGCAGGTGTGCCGACATCAGTCCGGTCAAGCCAGCTTGTCGCCTGCGTCACTGTGCCGGAACCGCCATTAAACCGAGGGACGTTTAAAGGCCTTTTCGTAATGTGAAGCAGAACATTCTACTACCAACCGCTATCGAAGCAACATGTAAGTACCAGTTTGGCGCTAGCGAGACACGGTAGGACATTGGTTAAACAGGTGGATCGTCAACGGAGATCACAGTGTTCGAATTATCTTTGTTCCATGTCTGTGCAATTTCGTTCACCCCACGTCGCCCTAGTTCTCTATGCTACGCAAGCGAGTAGTTGGCAGTGATGGAACTGTTGGTTGAACCGCTTTTAAATAATAATTGCAGCATAGCTGAACGCTTCCCAGATTACATGAACTGTTAGTGTTAGCAAGTCGTAGGAAAAGGGAGAAGACCGCAACTGAGATGAGAGGAATGCGTAAGAAAGGCGGAGGAAGCGCCAAGTGTAGGGAAACGGCTGCCGATAGGGAGTGGAAATGGATAACAGCTGGGGTTGGGCCGCAGTACAAAAATAGTGTCAGCCCTTTATAGAGGGAAAAACGAGGAAGAACAATTAACATAAACAGGTTTAACAAGGTAAAGTGTAATGATAAGAACAGTTACCATAAACAGGTCTGCCATGGTAAAGTGTAATGATAAGAGCAGTTACTATAAACAGGTCTGCCATGGTAAAGTGTAGTGGTAAGAACAGTTATCACAAACAGGTCTGCCATGGTAAAGTGTAGTGGTAAGAACAGTTACCATAAACAGGTCTGCCATGGTAAAGTGTAGTGGTGAGAACAGTTACCATAAACAGGTCTGCCACGGTAAAGTGTAATGATAAGAACAGTTAACATAAACAGGTATGCCATGGTAAAGTGTAGTGGTGAGAACAGTTACCATAAACAGGTCTGCCATGGTAAAGTGTAGTGGTAAGAACAGTTATCATAAACAGATCTGCCATGGTAAAGTGTAATGGTAAGAACAGTTACCATAAACAGGTCTGCCATGGTAAAGTGTAATGGTAATAACAGTTACCATAAACAGGTCTGCCATGGTAGAGTGTAGTGGTGAAAACAGTTACCATAAACAGGTCTGCCATGGTAAAGTGTAATGGTAAGAACAGTTACCATAAACAGGTATGCCATGGTAAAGTGTAATCGTAAGAACAGTTACCATAAACAGGTCTGCCATGGCGTAAAGTTTAATGGACATCGAGCAACGGAGAAGCTCAGAAATCGAACATTTTATTTTTATCCCCCCGATCTTCTTCCAGGTTTCCGACAACAAAGATTGGATGGCTCACAGTTGGCATCACATGTCTACTGATGGTGGCTCGGTCTGCTTCTTGTGGCGTAGACAGGGATGACGCTAGCGTGGGTATGCCTTCACTTACATATTGAACTTTGCTGGACTCTCGATAAGCCAATGCCTTCCTTTTCCACTTGCCATCTGTGTCTTTTGCCTTGGTTGGCACTCTTTTATCGTGTTATATATTTATATATCCGAATGTACACGCATTAAAGTTATATCTTCTAATTACATGTTGATTACCTTACCTACACAGTCTCTTCGGGCCTCGTGACCCATACGGTTGCAGTGCTCCTTATTTAATTATCTTCATGTTTGTCCACCTGTGTGGTTTTATGTCTCCCAACCTAGTTATTGTCTCCCTTTTCCTACTATTTTCGTTTGTGCATACGCAGTGGTCTTGGTAAAGTTTCGTAAACACTGTCGTTTGTGTCGTGCAAATGCATTACACCATTCACGACGAGACCCTGGTGCTACAGACCCTGGTGCTACACCCTGGTGCTACACCGTGGTGTTACAGACCCTGGTGCTACACCGTGGTGCTACAGACCCTGGTGCTACACCCTGGTGCTACACCGTGGTGTTACAGACCCTGGTGCTACACCGTGGTGCTACATACCCTGGTGCTACACCCTGGTGCTACACCGTGGTGTTACAGACCCTGGTGCTACACCGTGGTGCTACAGACCCTGGTGCTACACCCTGGTGCTACACCGTGGTGCTACAGACCCTGGTGCTACACCGTGGTGCTACAGACCCTGGTGCTACAGACCCTGGTGCTACACCGTGGTGCTACAGACCCTGGTGCTACAGACCCTGGTGCTACAGACCCTGGTGCTACACCGTGGTGCTACATACCCTGGTGCTACAGACCCTGGTGCTACACCGTGGTGCTACAGACCCTGGTGCTACACCGTGGTGCTACAGACCGTGGTGCTACAGACCCTGGTGCTACACCGTGGTGCTACAGACCCTGGTGCTACACCGTGGTGCTACAGACCCTGGTGCTACAGACCCTGGTGCTACACCGTGGTGCTACATACCCTGGTGCTACACCGTGGTGCTACAGACCCTGGTGCTACAGACCCTGGTGCTACACCGTGGTGCTACAGACCCTGGTGCTACAGACCCTGGTGCTACACCGTGGTTCCGCTCTGTGCAACACGGGATCGATCAGCCAGAACATTTTCTGGATTGATTGGTTTCACAGATAGGTGAAGCGCCCATTAAAACTTACATAGGGCCTAGTGTTATTACAGAGATAAACTTGCGCGAGCGATATTTATAAAGGAGTTTACCGTGACCAAGGAAATAAGTCATGAGTATGTATCCTAACCAAGGCGTTAACTTGGAGAAAGTCCCTTAGTCAATAAGTTGGCGGATACCTAACAAATTATGATACAAGTTGTGAGCTTCTTTTGATGTTTTGTAAAACAAAATTAATGTGCCTATTGGTGTCATTAATTTCACGAACATTTCCTAACAATTGTAACGGTACTTAGTAGATCGTTTCTTAATAAGCACAATCACGCATCTGTACAAAATATCATGTAAGAAAATATTTATTTGTCCCAATGACAACATAATTCATACAAAAACCTTGATTATACAAATATGCAACAGTGTAAAGCAAAAACAATCAATCAACAAACTGAAATAATACATACATAATATAGCAAATGTGTTTTATTCAATGTTGAATATTAACTCATAGTAAGACCGGACATTGTCGCTATCCTAGAAGCCATCGAACTAATAACATGTCAGTTACCCGCAATACACTACCGCTTCAGCCGAGACACCGAGACTGCCGGCGTTGTGCAAGCTGCCGGCCGTCCCTGGCGTATGTCTTGCGTATTTCCCTCGCTGGTTCTTCAACAGCAAGACCGGCACGTGCGATATATTCATCTACGGCGGCTGTGGCGGTAACAAGAACAACTTCAGTACGAAGGAAGAGTGCGACAAGACGTGCTGGTGTCCACCGCCGTGTCGATGCTACTGCGAATTTGGTTTCCAGATCGACGAGTATGGTTGTCGAATTTGCAAATGCGTAGACCCGTGCAAGGTACCGTTGTGTTATGGCTGATAAAGGGCCTAAATGTAGACTGAAGTAGAAGAACACGCATTCGATCACGGGGATTTACCATGTTTCACTAGCTCGCTAATGACATACACCTGTACTTCTAACTATTCGTTAGTGAGGGTCCATGAATGGCACATAACTATATTCTCTTAAACTCTGGCGATTCTTGGATGATTTATTTGACAAAAATGTGTTTTACGTGTTTCAAACTACACGTATTAACTATCGTAAACCCAGTAGCAATACCCGTCCACTGATACAGGTGAATGTTTTACAATATTAATTATCATACATTATTCATTTACTTAATTATTGTTTTAAATAGTGCAGTATGTTTGCAATTACCCATACATGTTGGATAATATATTATTTATGTTCATGTGTATTTAATAACAATTGTTTGGTACACTGAGTTTGTTTCTCGGTGTTTCGCATATTCGAGCCTCACAAAGATGTAATCTTAGTTTCGGTGAAACCGCTATTTAACATGGTTGGTATTTTTAGAAAGCACTTGAAACGTCTGCAAATTCGTCGTGAATGTATATCACCCATGCATGTTTCCTGGCATATGGCCGGGCTAACGGTTAGTGTAATGGTCAGTTAAATCATACCAAAGAGAAAGTCGGTTTACTCGAGCGAGTTATACTCCTGTTGGGGGGCATTTGATATATATATATATATATATATATATATATATATATCAAATGCCTTCCAATTGAGCAATCAATCGCTATTGTAAACCGGCCTTAACACCAATGAGCAACACAATAAAATGGGCAGCTAGTACTTTCTATGCAAATGTAACCCTCTGTTTCTCATTCAGGGAGTCTTCTGCCCGCCTGGTCAAATATGTGAAGCAAAGAAAGTGTTTTGCAAAACGGCGCCATGTGCGCCTGTGACGCAATGTGTCGGTGAGTGGCAATGATGTGTAAAATAATAACGAGCATTGTCGCTTTCAAACATCAAGTATGTAGGTTCAGCTGATGTAATTTATATGTCATATCCTGATATGTCTGTTTTAAACGGATTACTAAGTCAGATGGATAAAACAGAAAAGCCCTCTATGTGTCTATATCAAGTGAAACGATCTTTAATCGGTGCCACCCGAGTGACGATATACAACAGTAATCTCAGCTGACATTCTCGTAGCGTCAGCGTAGTTCGTCAGCATCGCAACGTAGATCAGTGTCAATCTATAACAGCACATTTTATGCGTTTTAGACAACACGATACGACACGACACGACATAACCCAAAACAACGCACAATTACACACACACATATATGTATATATATATATATATATATATATATATATATATATATATATATATATATATATACAGAATAATGGCATGTTCGTTCTGAATGGGAGTCAGCTGTCTGATATTTTTCTGAAATTCACACAACGACACGGATGCTGATACATTAGTATAATATCACACATATGAAACTGTATATTTACGTGATGCAGATCAATCCAAGGAACGGAGCATTTTTAATGGACGACCTATCTCCCCCCACACGAAAGCACAAACGCACACTCGTGTTTCACAATGGTGGAAACTATTGGTGGGATTATCGAAGCTGTGGAGGGGCAAGGGGCTCCCGTGGGGCAAGGGGCTCCCGTGGGGCAAGATGCCCCTCGCATTTATAGCATTATACGCGCTTGCTATCTGTCTTGGCGGATGAATGCCCTGCTATTATGCTCAAAAGCACATGCGAATAAAGTAGACCTAACAATATCTGCATTTTAAAATGTTTTGCTTGGTTGAAGTGAAAATTGTATATTTGCAAGTCACTGGCGGCTACGAGGAGGAACACAGAATGGAACCAACGATACAAAGAAGAAGCCAAATAGAAGACCCGTCTGCATCAGTAGCGCAGAGAAAACATGGTCATACGTCACATACGACAAACCCTTCTTGAGCTGTTGAAATCAGGAGGCGTTGGTACAGTGTTAGTTGTACAATGTCTGTTTTATCTATTCTAACAGCGAGTCAGACAGTGAATATTTGTTGCCTGGATAAAATGCAGAAAACAGAATATTTTTCTTACACTTTGCAATAGTTAGTTTCCTTTCAGTAGGCCTATTCGTATTTATGCAATGGAAAAAGACCATTACTCGTATGTGGCGAAATTTCAAGTGGGTTATTCTTGTCCCATAGTTGGAGGCGTCATGCCTCCATGATGAGACAACACATTTAATTAACGACACCATATTATGGGATTTGACAATCGTCACTAATAGTTTGGTATTACATAATATAACCACACAACTATTGCATGACAGCATGGATGCCTCAAAAATGCATCAGATCCGTTCTCGTGGATTTGAAGGTGAGGGGGTTGGACCGCACACAAACTGAAGGGATTTCTGGGATGACAACTGCAAACTATTACATTTAGAGAGAGTGAAAGAGAGAGATGGGGAGGGAGAGAGAGTGTGGGGAGAGGGAGAGAGATAGGAAGGGAGAGAGGCAACGAAGCAGATAGGGAGAAAGGTATGGATGGAGTGAGGGAGAGAGAAAGAAATGGGAAGAGAGGGAAGGGGGGAGGGAAGGAGGGAGGGAGAGAGGCAACGGGGTTGAGAGGGAGCGGTGGAGGGAGGAGAGAGTGGGAGAGACGGAGCGAGGGGAAGGGTGAAAGGGAGAGAGTGACACGGAGAGTATGAGAGACAAATATACATCGAGACACAGAGAATGAGAGAGCCAGCCAACTCACATCAGCCACCACCGCATGTTGTACTTTTGCGAATGCACATCTTTATCGTATCGTCCCACGCCATTCCTGGTGAACAAGGCCGATCATCTATCGCGGTGTTCCAGACACACGTCAGGTATACGTTACATCCGTGACATGACTGGTAATTGCCAAGTTTGACTCCGACGCAGGAAGAAACGCATCTGGATCCTTTTGTCCTAGGCTCTAAAAGGTGACAACGCCGGTTGTACTAGTGACATCGTGAAATTTGCAAAATGCATACACACTCGCGCACGCATGCAGACACACTCGCACGCACGCACGCACACACGTTATTAGTTGATGCATTCACTTACTTCCTCCCCTCTCTCCGCCACCTTCACCGCCGTTAGCTGTGAGGCTTTGACCGCCACTAGCAGGCTTGTCAACGCGCGGTAATGCGCCTCCGCCGGTACCCGTGAAGCTTTGGTTTGGTAGCGCACCTCCGCCGTTGGCAGTGAAACCTTCGCTCGGTAACGGGCCTTCACCGCCATTAGCAGGCTTGGCATCGCTCGGTAACGCGCCTCCGCCGGTACCAGTGAAGCCGTGGTTCGGTAGCGCACCTCCGCCGTTGGCAGTGAAACCTTCGCTCGGTAACGGGCCTTCACCGCCATTAGCAGGCTTGGCATCACTCGGTAACGCGCCTCCGCCGGTACCAGTGAAGCCGTGGTTCGGTAGCGCGCCTCCGCCGTTGGCAGTGAAACCTTCGCTCGGTAACGGGTCTTGTCTCTCTACCTCGGGGCGACCTCCGCTGCCACCGCAGCCGCCACGATTGCCACCACCGCCCTTATGGTGATGCCAACCTACACAATCCGAGGGGACATTTAATTTCGGCCTGTTAAATGGTAAACGTTATTCGACCGTACAGTTATAGAACCTCGTAAATTGAAACTTTGGTGGTTTTTTGTGCGTTATTAATTATATTGATTGTCTCGGCGTGATATTCCAATTCACAATAGCTATTACTGCAGCAGAAGTGGTTTTACTCGCAACGACATATCAGCAATGCAACTTAATATCATTAATGAATACGAATACATTTATTTCAGGTAAAACACCCGTACACATTTGGAACATAAAAATAGGTATAAAAATACATAGCTTTTAAAAGTAAATAACTTTGAAATATAAATATAAACAAGTTTATAAGTTAAAAAGTGTATAAATAAATAGGTTATTAAAAAGTATAAGAAATAATAAAATAAATATGTAAAACCGGATATAAAGTCACCAACTTACAATATACAGTGATTCAGCCCAGCTAGTCCATATGGGCCCATTACCACTATATGTACAAGTGTACATGCATTTTATCAGAAATTAAGAATATGTTTTCTAAAACCATGCATATTTTTGGGCAATAGTACTTCAAATGTGTCAATAGTATTACTGAAAAACATGTTGCACGCACTGTCACATCGGTGGTATCCTGAGATCCGTCTATGCATATTGTTGTAGGCAACATTAAGTTTTAAATAGGTGCCCTTGTTAAAAATTACCTAGCGTTGGGAACAATAACTTGTACAACAATACGCATGAAACAGATGTAGCTTAACACCGATAGAACAGTTATGAAATTTTCGGATAATGCTGTTAGACATATCTTCATCGTCTTTCAAGTCATTGCAGATCACTACCCCTAAATATTTTGTATTTTCAACAAATACAAGTTTGTTATTGTTCATATGAATATCTGAACATTTCAGATGAAAGCCGCGTAGTTTGATAACTATACATATGAACGTTATAGGATTATATTTGATATAATTTAAAAAAACCAAACTTTGCAGAAATATTCAGCAAAGCCTGAAGACCAATGGGAACAGGCGCAATAACACATACATCATCTGCATAAAACAAATGGTTAGTATAGCATTTCTGTATGTGACAACCTATACCTGTACTATTTCACATATTGCTTAAATCATCAACGTATACATTAAATAAGTAGGGAGATAAAATCCCACCTTGTCTAACACCGTTTGATACATTAAATAAATCAGACGTCGTGGAACCCCAATTAATACAAAACATTTGGATTCTGTACCAGAATAACAACATTCGTATGAGTAGGGCAGGCACACCTCAATTAAGCAATTTACTAAAGAGTGTCCTATGGTTAACTCTATCTAAATGCTTTAGATGCAAGAGTGTATACACAGGACTGTTGTAGCTTATATAATACTAAATAACACTGTCTGCACGTATAAAGTGTTCAGCAGATAGCCCATCATTACCACATGCGTTATTAGACTTCAGTTTGTGGATAGCATCATGCACCATGCAAAATGTTATGTTTATGTCAATGTCATTACACAAATTCCCAGTATTGTTTACACACTCTTTCACATTTTGCATATTTAAATCAGTGGTGACATTGTTTAAGAAACTAAATTAAATTGCGTGCGTGCGTACGTGTTATTTTTTAACAATACAAAAACTACGATTCTTTAGGATTCATCATTTTATGCATGACATTTGCAGATACAGAATGCGTACACACTCGCGCACGCACGCAGGCGCACACGCACGCACGCACGCACACACATTATTAGTTGATGCAGTCACTTACTTCCTCCCCTCTCTCCGCCACCTTCACCGCCGTTACCAGTGAGGCCTTGACCGTCATTAGCAGGCTTGTCATCGCGCGGTAACGTGCCTACGTATTTAGCAGTGAAGCCGTCGCTCGGAAACGGGCCTTCACCGTCATTAGCATGCAGTGCATCGCTCGGTAACGCGCCTCCGCCGGTACCAGTGAAGCCGCGGTTCGTAGCGCGCCTCCGCCGTTGGCAGTGAAACCTTCGCTCGGTAACGGGCCTTCACCGTCATTAGCAGGTTGTGCATCGCTCGGTAACGCGCTTTCGCCGGTACCAGTGAAGCCGCGGTTCGGTAGCGCGCCTCCGCCGTTGGCAGTGAAACCTTCGCTCGGTAACGGGCCTTCACCGTCATTAGCAGGTTGTGCATCGCTCGGTAACGCGCTTTCGCCGGTACCAGTGAAGCCGCGGTTCGGTAGCGCGCCTCCGCCGTTGGCAGCGAAACCTTCGCTCGGTAACGGGCCTTGTCTCTCTACCCCGGGGCGAGCTCCGCTGCCACCGAAGCCGCCACGATTGCCACCACCGCCCTTATGATGATGCCAACCTACACAATCAGAAGGGAACATTTAATGTCGGCCTGTTCAGTGGTAAACGTTTTACGACCGTATAGCTATGGAACCTCGTGAATTGAAACTTTAGTTTTGTGTGCGTTATTGATTCTTAGATACAGTGATTAGATATAGAGATTTTTTTCACTTTATTGTCTTCAAGATTTCTGTACTGGCGTGATATTCACAATTGTTATTACATCAGCAGAAGTGGCTTTACTCGCAACGATATATCAGCAACGCAACTTAATATAATTAAATTGCGCGCGCGGGCGTGTGTGTGTGGTGTGTGTGCGTGCGTGCGTTTGTGTGTGTGTGTGTGTGACTGAGAGAGAGAGAGAGTGTGTGTGTGTGTGTGTGTGTGTGTGTGTGTGTGTGTGTGTGTGTGTGTGTGTGTGTGTGTGTGTGTGTGTGTGTGTGTGTGTTTGTGTGTGTGTGTGTGTGTGTACACTCAAACACATGGTTATCCACCCACCCACCCACCCACCCACCCACCCACCCACCCACCCACCCACCCATTCAACTCACTACTTAGTAGCATAATTGTTGTAGTCATTACTGCCAGTGAAACATATGTAACTGACCAAGCGTTTGACGTTTTTGTAATTCAGACAAGTGGTTTATTACCGCGCCTTCCGATCACTCGCACTTCACACAGCACGAGAGAACGCCTTTTAAGTCCCTTGTTTCGGATCAAGACCGCAGTTCCGCCAATTGTCCATTGACACCTGAAGTTTCTGGTCTCGCCGGTTTGGAGAGCCATTGGCACAGTCGTACATATCTTTCCCGTCTTAGCACCTTTACCCAGTACTTCAATGGTGAAATCGTGTAGACCGTCGCCTGTGTCAACAGAGAGTACAACATCAACCAGGTTGTCGACTACAAAACAACCGTTCCAATAAGCACGGGAACGAGTACGTAATTTTACTAACCGATATATTTGTCAACTTGTTTGTTATATATAATAACTGGCTCTGTTTTGCCATAACTGCATTTTCGCCCTTGGCCCGTTAAGAAAGGACAGGTTTCGATTAGATGAAAATGTTTTGAGTATATTAAATTTCATATGTAAGATCTTTATTTTTTTAAACAAAACAGTTGAAATGAAAATCTGATTTTCGTCCTTGAAAATGAATGATACACATTGGGAAGAAGTTACCAACTAAGCTGTGTTACACTTTTCAAGTTGGCAGTGAAGACGCACTTTTCAATAACTATTTCTTTTAGATTAGTTAACATTTAGCTACTGTTTTTTTATCGTCTTGATTCTGTTCTAATTTAATTATTTATCTATCTACTGATTTTATATTAGTTAATTTTTAATCGATTATATTTATTTATACATCTACTAATCCATGCATTAGTCATTAAAAAACAGTTGTGCTTTTATTATTATTTTAAATAGTTTACATTATTTCTTTTTTAATAATTTTTTTTTTACTTTTAAAAGTGGCCTTAAGTGACTTAAATTTTTTAGTAATCATTGTAAAGTGCCCCATTGCAATTATTTGGATGGGGCGTTAAATTAGAAATGTATTATTATTAGTAGTATTATTAGTAAGCATGGATGTAATAAGAACGATCTTCATGCTAAAGCTAAAGTTTGTATTTTTAATTCAGGATAGCTTTCTTACTCAACATGTGCTGGGACAAACCAGATGAGAGAATGTACTATATATCGTTTTGTCCTCACAAAATTAATTAGTGGATAATGTTAAAAAACATGAACCGTTGGTCAACAGTGATCACAATCAAACATATTTTGACATCAAAGTAAAATCAGAAAGTAAAAAACAGACAGGAGAAACTTCCACAAAGGTAAACATAAAGATATGAGAAAATACTGAATACCGAGAAAATACTGCAATTGAATGTTGGAACATTCTAAGTATGAAATTGAGAGTATCATTGAACAATGTGGTCCCTTGAAAAAAACACAACGAAAACGGTCTACAAAAAAAGAAACAGTTGTCAAAGGAAGGTATTAGAAAAATAGCGTACAAGCAAACTATATGGAGGGTTTGTAGGCGTGCTAGAAAGGATGAAGACTACACAAATTACAAAGAAGCACTTAATGCAGCTACGACTGAAATTAGACAATCTAAAAGAAGTTACGAGTAAATATTAGCATGTAACATAAAAAATGACAGAAATAGTTTTTTTATGCATATGTCAGGAGTAAACAAAACGTACGAGACAAGGTTGGACCTCTAAAAGACAGTGCTGGAAATATAATATCACAAGATTTTTTAATAAACAATAGGGGTATTTGTATAGGGCATATCGTGTGCGCGTGTACGCGTGTGTTTGGCGATCTCCCGCTATATATGCTTGTGTCAACTTGAAGGTCTGCATAACACAAAGTGGTGTAACCATTGTCCAATTACTAAAACGGAGCATATTTTACAACTTATGCCAACATATTCTTTCAACTTACTTGGCGTGCCACGTTTGCTCGTTAAAGCGACATCCGTAATACTGAAATAATCTCCCAGATCAACCTTCCACCAGCATCCACCCTCTTTACGGGTTTGTGAGCAGGAGCTAGCGTTGTGGCCACTAACTGGGCCCGATGACACGTGACCAGATGCAGTAGACGATTGGCTCGTAGGTTTCCCGAAAGCGATATCAGGTGGTCCCCTAGAACTCCACACCTGGCTGATTGGTAGCAGCACCAATAGCAATACTCGCGATAACATCGTTGAACTGAAAACGTATTGGCATACGTTTATCATCAGACATGTGTGTATTATTTTCAACAACAACGACGACAACAACGCAGCCGACGACAACGACGACAACAACATCGTTCTGGCAATGCAGTCATATTACATCACCAATGGTTTCTGAGTTGCTCGCTGCAAATATGGTATATTGTGTTTGTTTTCGACAGATATTTCACGTATTTGCGAAACGAAAACAATCTAAGCGAGCTACTTTTCCTGTACACGTAAACATAGAAAAGGAGCGCATCTGATAAAACTGCGCCACATAGCTGAACAATCGTGCTCTTTTTGATAGAAGCACACCATTTAGAGGAAGTTTTAATTTGATCATGCTGATATAATATGACCATGCTTCCGTAGCTTAATGGCACACCACGTGTTGCCATCTGGCGCGTACTTGCTGGGTTAAGGAGTGTGGATACATGTCTTACGATATCCGCATAGACCATGGGCGTGTAATCTACATAAATTGCCTTTTTCGATGATTTCATTATTCTGTCAGCCTGTGTCATAGGCGGGTATATAAGCGTGTGTGCGTGCGTGTGGTGTGTGTGTGTGCTTGTATGTGTGTGTTTGTGTGTGTGTGTGTGTGTGTGTGTGTGTGTGTGTGTGTGTGTGTGTGTGTGTGTGTGTGTGTGTGTGTGTGTGTGTGTGTGTGTGTGTGTGTGTGTGTGTGTGTGTGTGTGCGTGCGTTAAGTAATGATTCGTGTTTGTTGATTGTGGGGGTGGGCGTGTGAATACATGTGTGCATGCATGTGTACGTGCATGCGTGCACCCATGTTCAGTAATGACTGTTGTATTGGGCTACTCTATCACTCTGGTGTGTCAATTACCATCTTTGGTAATATGATCACTCATGCCCATAGCATCCACGAGCCATGCTCATATTTCCAACGCGTAATGTACTATGAGACATTTGGAGTCCTCATTGAAAAAGTTAACAATCTACGAGTGCAATAATGTATATAGCAATAGTCTACCACGAGAACGTTTACGTCAACTTTACACACAGCAAATATCTAGTCACACAGCTCCAGAATATCAATCTGATAAAAGTTGCTCCTGTTACCTACCTACCTAACTACCTACCTACCTACCCTATATTTGAATGTAACAATGGTTGTAAAAAAAATTATATTGAAACTAGAACACAGTTACTGTGATTGTATAAGCAAGATTGGCAATACATGCAAAGCCGATACCTCGAGTTCACGCAAGACATTATGTAAAGTTCATCACCATAAGGACAGCACCACTGTTGTCAGTGAGACTTCAATGGAAGCTCAAGACGAACATCAGGATATAATATACGTCCGGACACTGACGGCGTCGGGCTGACTTTGTCGAAGAAAAGGTTCAAAACCGTCACCGATGTTCCGCGAGCGAGTGTAACAACAGTCTGCCGTGATTAAATCGCCCGATCCTGCTCCGTCGGTATCTCACACACTACTGCATCCTACTCCGTCAGTATATCACACTCTACTGCATCCTGCTCCGTCAGTGTCTCACACACAACTGCATCCTGCTCCATCAGTATCTCACACACTACTGCATCCTGCTCCATCAGTGTCTCACACACTATTCCGTCAGTATCTCACACACTACTGCATCCTGCTCCATCAGTATCTTACACACTACTGCATCCTGCTCCGTCAGTTTCTTACACACTACTGCATCCTGCTCCGTCAGTATCTCACACACTACTGCATCATGCTCCATCAGTATCTCACACACTAATGCATCCTGCTCCGTCAGTATCTCACACACTACTGCATCCTGCTCCGTCGGTATCTCACACACTAAATGTTATATATTGAACTGACAAAAAAGAACTGCAGATGATCATCCAGTCGAGACCAAGGTGCTCACTTGATCTGCTTCCAATTTGGCTACTTTCCACTAACTTTATCCACAGTCGTCAACTTGGTAAATGCATCTAATAAAAGCAGGAATAAATTGAAAGAAGACCAGAAGGTGACGATGTCAGGAACGAACATACAAGAAATATAGTGGGGACACGATCGACAAAGAAGATAACAGTTAGGACACTTAATCAAGACGCACCCAAATCAACCAGCTTCAAGACATACAACATGTATACATGTGAATACAGAGCAAGGGGCAGCCGAAAAAGAGGTGGGTCGTTTGTGTTACAGGGACTAGGAAAACACAAGATCACCTCATTCCTTGCTATTGAAAGAAGGTTGCATCTCTCCGCAACCCTTACAGAAATAACGGATAAATTAAATTAAATTGAATTGAATCGAATCAAAGCAAAGCAAAATCAAGTGGTGGAAAGTAAAGTGAAGTAACGAAAAGTAAAGTATACCGAATAAAACAAAAACGTGGCGTGTTTTTCTTAAAGTGCAATCACGATTGTATAAAAGCTAATAAATGCCATGCTAATGCATAAAGGACGAAGACAGAAAAGCTGGAGTGAAAATAAATAAAAGGACATGGTTACGATGAATCGTAAACCGCCAAACAACGAGCTAGCGCCCCTTCTATCTATCATGTAACCATAATCACCACAATAGACATTATAACCCCCAACCAACAATTTAGCTCACCCTTTATCCACCTTCTAACCCCTATGATGATGCCATAACCCTCAGCAATACAGTAGTGTCCTTCTACATTTACCTCCTGTCAGAACATACTTCATTATTCTTTGTTCTTACCCACCAGTTTAGCAAAAAAACAGAAACCCCCATTTTATTCCCCCTTTCCCATGTCGTACATTAGTGTTGACACGACTTAGCACAGCAATATTGCTAACTCGCGACAAGACAGGGCATCACTATTTATACCCCTAACCCCTACACTAGTGATTATGTGTATTTTTTAGCCTCTCTACCCAAAAACATCACCGGAAACATTAAGATAATTAATTTCGTAGTGACAGTGGGCACGCTGTCGGATAATCGTGGTCGAGGGATGACAACGGCGAAATTGCTATCAGGATTTTGGCAGGAATTTGACGCAATGATAGAGCCTAGCTTAGACATAGAGCACCAGCTCTGTGAGTTCACTATAGGTTTTTCCATTTCTCTGTGAGGGATATTTTACTTCCCGTGGCCTATCTACATATATCTGCACATACGCCACGTAGAACAGACCAACGGATGTTAATGTATCTTCCGAAAGACACAGGCAATGTGTGTGGGGGGATGTGATTTTGCTGGGGTGATGTGCTGCTGTTTGCAGTTATGATTGGTTCACACCGGTCACCAGTCCCATGCACTGTTGAGTTAACATATGTGTTCGGTTCACGCTGGTCACCAGTGCCACGCACTGCTGAGTTCATATTTGTGTGTGGTTCACGCCGGTTACCAAGACAGTGTTGTTTTGGTGGATTCACTGACGTGCTTGGTGCCAGCTGCTCATCAATGAAAACACTGGTATTGAATGGGTAAATGCCGTGCTTTTAAAATTGCCGATGATATTTCCGGGAGTCATTGTATGACTGGATGCATTGGCTGTGAGGAAGCATACATCATATCGGGTTATTATATAGCCTGGTTGTTTTCGCAAGTAGTTGCGGCACTCATTATAGTACGACACATTAAAAGGCCCAAAAACCCCTACGTCAAGTAATTCATGTGGAAGCTGTGTTCATCCTAGAGGAGGAGGAGAGGCTCATCTTTGTTGTTCGGGTACATTTGAAATACTTTTATGTTCGACCAACACGTCTGGGACATCGCTGCTTGTTTGCCAGGAAGTGCACCTGCCAGTAGGTCGTCGCATATTTTCTTCCCTTTGAATATTATGTACTCTTGAGTGCCGAATAAACGTATAGGCCAAATAACAGTATAGGGTGGCAAATCGGTCAAATTTAATAATAGTATAGTTGTTCAAAACAAATAATAGTACAGTGCAAAAAAATCACTAGTATATTTGCCTTTTTAGCGCCGAAGCATTTTTTTTTACTCAACGCGAAGCCAAGGCGTCCCTAGAAAACTACGCGGATCGACTGTATTGTTTTTTTTTCTGCCGAATATGTATAAACTTTGTGCGTATTCGTGTCACCGCACATATAGTAACCGCATTTTATATCTATGAAAAACCGGGGAATTTTCCATTTTTAAATGGACATTAAAGTTTTATTGAATTGAATACGAGAGCCCGTTTCAGGGGAAACCACCGATAGCCGGTTACGACCGGTTTGAGGCGATGCGCAAGGCGGCCATTTACGGTCGGTTTACGCGATGATAAAGGCGTTTAAACTAATAATATACCATGTTGTGCTCCCGATAACTAAGTATTCTGACGGATTCATCTAATCATAGAATCCTAACGGTCTAATCTAGGATTCTCAGAAGCACGGGTTCCCGTTAAATTCACGACTGTCGTTCGAAAGGATGAAAGCTGTCAGAGGGAGCCACATTTAACAAGATTTGCCATCCAAGCCAAAGGCCCAGATGGCAAGTGGACAAGGAAGCCATTGGCTTATCGAGAGTCCAACTATGTTCATCTACTTATAACCCGCCCTCCTGAGATATGTGTCAACCTTGTTTTTAAACATATTCACGCTGCTAGCAGTTACACAATCTGTAGACAATTCGTTCCATTCATTTATTGTCCTCTGTGAGAACGAGTGCTTCCTGATGTCCAATCTACATTGATTCTTTACTAATTTTACCTCATGTCTTCTAGTTCTGCTATCCTTCTTGAATGAGAAAAAACATATTTCTATCAATATTTTCATACCCATTCAATATCTTAAAAACTTCAATCTGATCTCCTCTTAACCTCCTTGTCTCTACAGTGGTTAAACCATATTCTTTCAGGCGTTCTTCATAACTAAGGTCTCTCAGTTCTGGAATCAGTTTAGTTGCTCTCCTTTGTATGCGTTCAAGCGTATCTATATCCTTCTTACGATATGGTCTCCATGCTTGTATACAGTATTCATAATGAGGTCTAACTATTGCTTTATACAGAGGTATAATTAACTTTTGTCCCTTGTATGTTATGTTTCTTCCAATCAATCCAAGAATTTGATTACCCTTTAAAGCTGCAATACCACACTGCTCTGAAACTTTCATATCAGCGCTTATTGTGACTCCTAAGTCCTTTTTGTTTTACAGTAGTACCCAGAACAGTATCTCCCATTTTATAGTTTACATTCAAGTTCCCATGTCCTGTATGTAGGCATTTACATTTCCCAAAATTGAACAGCATCTGCCATTTCTCAGACCATTTCACTAATCTGTCTAGATCGTTTTGTAAATGTTGTTTATCACCATCAGTATTAACCTTTCTAAACAATTTTATGTCATCCTCAAATTTCAGTACGTTACTTGTCAAAGTCATTGATATATATATATATATATTAAGAATAATATAGGTCCTAATACTGATCCTTGATCTACCCCACTCTAAACCGATTTCCAATTTGAAACTTCTCCATCTACTACAACTCGTTGTCTTCTGTCAGTCAGCCATTGTGCTATCCAGTCAGTTATGATATCCCCGATACCATGGGCTTTTAATTTAAGTAGTAATCTTTGATGTGGCACTTTGTCAAAAGCTTTCTGAAAATCTAAGTAGATAATATCTACTGGCGATCCCACGTCTATCCACTTAGTGATTTCTTCCCAAAACATAACATATTTGTTAAGCACGACCTCGATTTAAGGAATCCATGTTGAGATGAATTTAATAATTTATGCTTAACGAGGAAGTCCACCATATGGTCTTTAATTAACCTTTCTAATAATTTACAAATCACTGACGTTAAACTCACTGGTCTGTAATTATCTGACTTATTTCTCGAACCCTTTTTAAATAATGGTATGATGTTTGCTTCTTTCCATTCAAACGGAACAACTCCCTCTTCTAATGACAAGTTGAATACTCTTGCAACTCTAGTTGGGAGCAGGTGATTTTAGCGCGAGCTCCGTGAATGATTGATTAGCGCTAGCTGTAGGGAGTGAGAGCGATTGCTCTCCTAAAAATTATGCCCTGCATAATTTGCCACGATTATCGGAGAATATAAGCTGGCATAAATGTTTAAATTTAATAATAGCGTAGTGCCAAATAAGGTGCGTATAGGGTGGCATTTTTCATCAAATAAATACGCGTGTAGGGACGCTTATTTGGCACTCAAGAGTAGGGTGACAGTAACTGTCCAATATAATTTACAGTTACAATACATTTACAGTATGGTGGTGGCTGCTGATCTGCTGGATATCACAGCCAACGGTGTATGCCCTCGCGGCGCCACAATTTTGGGTGGTATATGTTCATTCGAAATCCCTGTTTCATCTACACTGACAATCCGGTGAGGTTTCTCCAAAACTTCATATTTCTGGAGAATGATGAACAGTTCTTTGTAGTAATTTTACAATGGTTTTCTTGTTGTACTACGGACCTTTTGCATAATTAATTATTAATTTTTAGTTCAGACCATCTTTTCAGGAACTCATACACCCACTTATCGTGTAATGGGGCAGTTGTGTCTCTCTTGCTCAAGAAGAAAACTGTTTACCTAGCAAGGATTATATGTATATAAGGCAGCAAAATCATGTGGTATTCCAGTGGGAGCTCTACGTGACAGAACAACTCGAGGTCATCCATATATAAATATATATATATATGTATATGTACATATGTATATATATATATATATATATATATATATATATATATATATGCATATATATATATATATATATATATATATATATATATATATATATATATATATATATATATATATATATATATATATATAACTCTAACAGCAGCATACGCCGACCATTTATCCAATATTTGCCGCGTTAGGCAGACCGCTGTTTTAAGCAGAACAAAGCCGGTCTGCTTAAAGTTTTGATGTGTTATTTCACAACTAATACGTTTGAGTTTATCATTATCATTGATAGTGGACACAATTTAGCCGAAAATGAAATAGCATGTGTAATTATTTCCAAAACAAATAAAATTTTCTGTGATTTTGAGCATGTTTTTTCCAGAGCCTTGTATATTTTTGAAGTGCCAAATTTGTCGCGTACGGCAGACCGGGTAAAATGCTTATAACTTAATATTCCTGCTATATATTGAAAGAGGGGTCACAGTTTCGTGTTTATTATGTAATATGCTTCGTATCAATGTACAATGTTTTATAATAATGGGTAAATTAAGATGCGTTTTTGTGTTTGTTCTTGGCCTCCGACTTCGCGTCTTCGGCTTCGACTTGGCGTTCGTGTCGCAAAAATTCGCTAAATACTCAGTATATAAAGTTGAAAGTGATGCGCGTACTGACGTTTGCTCAAAACATATGTTCAAGTAATTTGTATGATGTGTGTTTAATTAATGATGTGTAGTTCGATTACTTTGACAAATGTTATTTGTCATAAATCGACATCGCGAAACGACTTCCGGCATTGGGTGGTGTCTGCGAAATGCGTCGTTGCCCGTTGGATGTGTATTCGTAAGTATTTCACTCAAAATCGACTTTGCTAATACTTTTTTCATATTCAGTGGATTAACATTTGTTTACGGTTAGGGTAATTGAAATTACTTTCTGTCATGTAACTACAACATGTAGTTGATTCAGGTTCTGAATTAATGCCCTACGTAATTGTAATTACTTTCTTTCTTGTAACTACTACATGTAGTTTATTCTGGTTCTGAGATAATGCCATTATTATAATTGATCTATTTCAAGTATCTACAACATGTAGTCGACTCAGTTTCTGACATGATGACGTAACTGTAATTGATTTCTTACTGTGTAATTAAAAATCACATCAATTATGTTATATATGATTTTATATATGACATGACAAAATATACAATTTTAGTAACCTTATTTAAAAATACACTGAATTTACTGAAATGTGTGTTTCAATCAGAAGATATGGTTAAAATAAAATGCATTGTCCAAAATAGTGTTCACTTTGAACATCATGCAACATGAGTTACAGCTAAATTATATAACAAAATATATATTTATTTACATATATATTATATGGTAGTCAAACTACATTAATAGAAGCAACCTTATGGATGCAGATCTTGTTTTACACATGCTGAAGACTTATTTTGTCAATTTAATCACTTTGTGTATTGTTGATGGTTGATAATTTGTTGCCGCCTAATCACCTATACACATTTTTATTGTGTGTGAACACTCAACTTATTGTAAATGCTTTTTAGCAAACATACTACACATAATAACTCTTAATTATAACAGCCATTATAACCAATGCCGTTTTAGCATGTATTCTGATATGTATCATATCTTTACAGCACTACATTTGTTGTAGACCTGGAAACTCATTTAATAATAAAAATAAATTTGTTGGTTTAATTCACATTATTTATTTTTCAGTTGCTGCAAGCCATCAGAAAAACCAACAAAATGTAAAGGTATCTGTCATGTTATTAACTAGTGTAACAAATATGACACATAGATACTGTGGCAGATATGATCCTTTACTTTACCAAAAAGATGGTCTGTATAATGATACTCATCTCAAATATACAGTGAGTATAACTTGGTATGATATTAATTGCAACATCGTTATCTAAGAATATAAAACTCAAAGCTATGAATAATTTTTTTATTTAGTTTAATCCATTTCTGTTGTCTATCATAAATCATGCTACTTGGGGTCTTTTTAGCAATCAGTGAAATGTGAATCAGTAATTTTTATTATGGACACCTTGTAAATATGTTAATATTGACGAGGTAGTATAACGCTTCCAATTGAACATATCACTACACATTTGACAATTTCTAACATTTGTACTAGTTGATAATGAGAATTGTGCACATTGTCATACATTACATTCTTTATCCATCAACCACTTGCATGGAAAACTTGGTAGTGTATAGTATAGTGCAATTTCTAACATTTGTCCTTTTTTGAGAATAAGAATTGTGCACATTGTCTTACGTTAAGTTCTTTATCCATCAACCACTGGCACTGAATACTCGATAGTGTATACCGGTAGTATAGTGCAATAGTTTCCTAGATCTTCTCTTGTTTAAGGCAAAACAACTGCTGGCAAAGCTATGCAGCAAATGAGTCCTGATATGTTTGTGATAAGATACACTATTAAGAGGTAATTAAAGAAAATATACAAACAATTGAAATATATTAATTTCAAGTAATTTCAACCAAAAACAAAATGATTTATGTATATCAAATATATTGTCATTTAAAATAAATAATGTCAATCCTACAGAATATCCTTTTACATGTTTGCATTACTGAAATGACATTCTTTCTGACATTAATGCATATTCAAAAACATTTTTTCACAGAAATGTGATGACATTGAAATACCAGATGGATCACAAGAGGATGATGACATGGAAACCTCATCAGTTAATCAAACACAGGTGATGATTCATATTTAACACCTGAATCAGTGGAAACCCTCAACATGCAATAAACAGGCCACTCTTAAAATGATCGATCACATCAATTGGTTTGAAGTATGTTTAATCAAGGTTAACCACAGCTTATACAATAGAAATCTGTAGAATACATAGGTGGGGATCAAACATTCCTATTTTTAATACAACATAGTTTCCTTTATCAGCATGTACTAGAACCAAACAAGGGAGAAAGTGTATTTGATATATAGCTTTGTCCTTAGTAAATTAATTAATTGAAAATGTTAAGATAAATATAAGGACATGTTACATCAAAGTAAAATAAGAAACGAACAATAAAAAGCAGTACAGGAGAAACTTCCACAAAGGTAGATAAAGATATGAGGAATTATTTAGCAAAGATAGACTGGAATAACACACTGAATAATAAGACAGCAATAGAATGCTGAAATATTTTAAAACGTGAAATTGAGTGCATCATTGATTCGTTGGTAAGTTTTAATTATGGAGCAACACCCTTGTGAATTCAGAAAACAATTATTTAGGGGACATTTTCAATGGAGCAAAACCCAGTGTGGCTACATTTAAAAAATCATGAAACCAGTCTTATTTTAAGGAAAATATTATGTAATTTGTGTGCCAAATTTTATGATCCATTCAGAATTTCTGGTGAACTTAATTCTTCAGTGATACATGATTTTAGCACTCACGAGGTATTCACGAGCACATAACCAAGTGCTACACCACAATGTTAATATGATTCCTGATTCTTCAAACTACTGTAATTTCAGTACTATTGATATATTGGCCATGTGTATTAACTTCTATCTCTAATAGAACATTTCTTCATGCATGATGAACTGTAATATCCAATAATAGGTCATTCCACATCAAATCACTGGATGGTCCACACATTATATTTTCAGAAGTTCAGATCTCTTCAGGATTTTTATCAGATATTCCCCAAATACCAAAATTGAAAAAACCAAATGTTAGCTTTCTGTTCCTAGTAGTTTCGGAGATGTAGGCATATTAAATTATACTGGTCTCACTTTGAAGGTAGTGATTTGTAGTTCGTGTGAACAATTTAATGATCCAATTGGAAGTCTGTGATGGTGAACTTTATTTTTCAATGGTGCACGATTTTAACACCCACAAACCATTCACGTGCACAGTGTTGATATAATTCATGATTCTTCAAACTGGTGCGGTCTCAATGCTATTAATATAGGCTATGTGTCCTAACTGTCATCTTTATGATGACCTTTTTTGTCAACAATGAATTTTTACATCAAATCACTGGATAGTCCAGATTCTTTGTCTTCAGATCTCTTCAAAATTTATACAAGATATTCACCAAATGTCATATGTTAGCTTCCTATTCTTAGTAGCTTCTGAGAAAACAATATTTTATGACCTTA
Organism: Lamellibrachia columna; assembly: GCA_963662155.1. Taxonomy (NCBI): domain Eukaryota; kingdom Metazoa; phylum Annelida; class Polychaeta; order Sabellida; family Siboglinidae; genus Lamellibrachia; species Lamellibrachia columna. The sequence goes on from OY759262.1 coordinate 51,499,471, forward strand.
GATATCTGTTAATGTAATTTTAGGAAAGTTTGAGGTGCGATAACTAAGTAGGGCTAGAGCCTTGAAAATGTGAATGTTTACTCTCATATAGACAGATTACCCCATGTGCCTTCATTTTAATGTGTCAGATGGTTTTGCATCTGAAGTCTGGGAAAGTTTGTAAAATCACATTTGCCATTTCGCGAGATACCATATGTGAAACATATTTTTGTTTTAAAGAAATTTTCTGGTGAAAACAACATTTCTGTAAAAGAAACTACACATCCTGAGCTATAAAAGGGAGTAATTCATGTTCCAACATATTTGATGAATTCTGTATAAATAAAAAAATCATCAGCCTCGCAAGTGGTGTTTCACTTTTGATAAATTATAACTACAGTATTTACCATCCAAAATTCAAATTATATATTTATACACACTGATGAATCATGAAATGTTCTGGAGTTACCATGTACATAAGTGTTCATTTGTAGCCTTTATAGAGGGTACCTTGGAAAACAGCAACTGTGATTTTACAAATATTCCACGCTCTGGATGCATATATATCTGATTTAATTATAAATAAAGTCAATGTACCCATACGTTGATATTCTATATATGATTTAACAAGATTTAACAATATTAGCCATCCAAGCCAAAGGTCCAGAAGGCAAGTGGACAAGGAAGCCATTGGCTTATCGAGAGTCCAACAATATTCATCTACGTGTAACCCGCCCTCCTGAGATATGTGTCAATCCTGATTTTTAAACATATTCATGCTGTTAGCAGTTCTACAATCCGTAGACAATTTGTTCCATTAATTTATTGTCCTTTGTATGAAAGAGTACTTCCTGATATCCAATCTACACTGATCCTTTACTAATTTGACCTCATGTCCTCTAGTTCTGCTATTTTTCTTGAGTGAGAAAAACATATTTCTATCAATATTTCATACCCATTCAATATCTTAATAACTTCAATCTGATCTCCTCTTTACCTCCTTGTCTCTAGAGTTGTTAAACCACATTCTTTAAAGCGTTCTTCATAGCTAAGGTCTCTCAGTCCTGGAATAATTTTAGTTGCTCTCCTCTGTATGTGTTCAAGCGTATCTATATCCTTCTTACGATATGGTCTCCATGCTTGTATACAGTATTCTAAATGAGGTCTAACTAGTGCTTTATACATAGGTAAAATTACCTTTTTTTTGTATGTTATGTTTCTCCTAATCAACCCAAGAATTGTATTACCCTTTTAAGCTGCAATACCACACTGCTCTGAAACTTTCATATCAGCGCTTATTGTAACTAATAAGTCCTTTTCTTTTCTAGTAGTAGTACCCATAACAGTATCTCCCATTTTATACTTTACACCCAAGTTCCCATGTCCTGTATGTAGCCATTTGCATTTCCAAAAACTGAACATCTGCCATTTCTCAAACATTTCACTATTCTGTCTGGATCGTTTTGTAAATGTTGTTTAACACCATCAGTGTTAACCTTTCTAAACACTTTTGTGTCATCCCCAAATTTCAGTACATTACTTGTTATATTGTCATCTAAGTCATTGATATAATAAAGAATAATAAAGGTCCTAATCCTGATCCTTGTGGTACCCCATTTAAAACTTATTTCCAGAAACTTCTCCATCTACTACAACATGCTGTCTTCTGTCAGTCAGCCATTGTTCTATCCAGTCAATTATGCCATCCCTGGTACTTTATCAAAAGCTTTCTGGAAATCTAAGTAGATAATATCTAATGGCTATCCCTCGTATATCCACTTGGTGATTTCTTTAAAAAAAACTTATTTGTTAAACATGATCTCGCTTTTAGGAATCCATGTTGAGATGAATTTAATAATTTATGCCTAACAAGGAATTCCACCATATGGTCTTTAATTAACCTTTCTAATAATTTACAAATTACTGACTTTAAACTCACTGGCCTGTAAATATCTGACTTATTTCTTAATTTTTTGTTTAAATCGTATGATGTTTGCTTCTTTCCATTCAAATGGAACAACTCCCTCTTTTAATGACAAGTTAAACACTCTTGCAAGTGGTATACTGATTTGACCTACTGTTTCCATTAGTAGTTTTGGAGGAATTCCATCCACTCCCGGTGATTTATTATCCTTCATTTCCTTTATTTTCTTAACTACCATTTCTGGAGTTTCGATTAATGGCCCTAAATAGTCAGATTTACCCTCCTGAAATTTAGCATCTGGAACTGGTATCTCTTCCATTGGATCCCTTCCATCACATTCTGTCCTGCAGCCTTGTCACCTGGCAGACTGTTATCATTCTCTCTCTCACCCATCAACCGGTCACCTTTCCCTCAACTTTGGGGTTAAGAACTGCTGTACTAGAAGGTCACAAAATTATTAATCTCAGAAACTACTATGAAGTAGGAAGCTAAAATTTGAGATTTGTTCAATTGGGTATTTGGGGAATATCTGGTAAAAATAGTGAACATTGTGCTCACAAAAAGGAAACAATTCCTTTGACGTGCCAGTAACGAGTAGGTCAAGTGGATAAATCCATGAGTAGGCAAAGAGAATGTAGGTCTTAATTGGTCAGAAGACAAACTGAGAAACCCCTAATTAGCCAGAATTGGGAAAAATTGGGACTTGGGCAAAATTAGCATGAATAGTGTTAGTTACTTTTATAGTAATTGATGTTATTAAATGTGTAAACAACGACAAGTAAAGTGTTTTGAATGGTGCCTTCCATCAACTCAAGTACATAGACTGATAAAATAAAAAACAACAGTCCACTTGCATCTAATCAGCAATTTTACCAACATAAATGTAACTGTAACTTTAATTAAATTGAAGTTTAAAGTTCATGAATTGGTGAGGTTAATATATTTTTATTGGGAAATATCTTAATTCATGGTAATGTAACTAAATTTGTTTTAGTTAATTGTTCCTTGTCTGATATACACACACTACACACAGCCTCAAATTCAAAACAACACTTACACTGACAATTTGTTGTCCTCTAGTTAAATTTTTTAAAGTAGTGTTTGTACGTTTTAGTTGCATCACCTAATTATGATATTATCTCAACAATGTGCAATTATGCCCATTTTGTGGAATTACCTCTGCTTTTGAGGTATTTTCTAGAATGTTATTGTATGGTGGCAGTAATGTGGTTTTCTCAAGTGTCATGAATACAACATTGTATTAATTAGCATGACTCATCTTTAAAACCTTAGTTCTTAGCCAGTCACTGGGTTCAAATAGCAAATTATCTATGCATATTTTATATTTGAATGTTTTCATTTGTAAAATAAAACACATGTGAACACAGTAATACATTTTTTAAGTAGATGATATATTTTTCATTTTATATTACAGTGTCGCTGCAGCAGATGAACTTTGGGATGAGGAAACACATTGTCTTCAACTCTTGTTTGAAGACCGTTCTTACAGTGTGTATGTAGCATGTAGAGATCCCAGCTTCAACGCATTGAATACGATTGTGGGTACGCTTGCTGTGAGAGAGCAAGCTTTCATGTACATGATCTTATATGGGCAAAGCAGCAGAGAACTGGAAACATACCTACCGACAAGTGACAATCAAGTGACAATTTCACAGAATTTTAACAAATATCAATTAAATCTATTTATGTTAAGTTCATAATAAACATATTGTATTTACTAAACATTCTATTATAAATTTGCATAGAATATCATCTTGTTATGATGTGTAATTTCGAAAGAAAAGCAGATGCTGAGCTGCCCTGAGTGGATTTTGTTAGTCATCTCATGCTGATGACATTGCAATGCTTGTTCCATAAACTAAGGGGATGCAAAGATTGTTATATGTTTCTTATACTCAAGGATGTGACACTGACAATGATATACTCTTTAGTAGAGTAAGGTCTTGGATAATGTTCTATGATTGATATTAAGCTTGGTGATGTAGTATTGAATGCAATTATGAAAATCTTGGACATAATTTGTGATGAAAATTATATCAAATACAAAGAAGTCTTTAGTGGAGATGTAATATTGTTTCTACTCAGGCAATTCTACTTCTGTACAACGAAGGTGAAGAATAAGCTCTTTGCAACTTAAATATATTGCAGTAAATTCCATACAGTGTATTTTTGTTCATTATGGGCTAATTATAGAAAAGCCAGTTGTGCAGCTTTTTATCATTTCTTATTACATTGCATTTAGCATTTTGCACAGCCTACCTAGATGAAATGTAGTGCTAGTCTTATGCTTGCTATCCAAGCATTGATTGTTGTAATATTCAGATTATAAAAAAGTATTAGTGCAAGCTGTTTTTTTTATGCAGGATATCTGCATCCACAAACAACTTTGTTCAAAGTACTGGAAATAGGTATGAGTACAACTCCTCTGTACTTTGCATGAAATGGGTACTTGCAGTTTATACACTCTTGTAATCTAGTACAGTGTAGTATTATTACATGTTTTATTGTTATGTTGACATGATGTATATTCCTGTACTGTTTTGTATAAAATAAAACTGATTGAATTGATGACTGATTGAAGTGATTAAAAATAATATGGCTCTTCAATATATTACTTCATAAATTCCCTACTATTGTAATTGGTGGTACTAAAACATGGATTAAATGGTGCTCTGTTTGTTTTTAAATGCTGTTTGTGTCCTAATAATTGGTGAGAGGTTGGCCCTCAAAATACGAGGGAGATGGGATGTTGTTACCCCAGCCTCACCCCCCCTGACCACCTCAAGACAACTGAAATTGGATTGTGTAGACCTGTAGTATTCATGCATACCATGTATTTGGAATAAAAAGATTTTCAATGAAAGAACAAACTAGCATTTTTACCAAGATGATTTATTAAAACAACAGTAGCACCATTAAAATAATTGTGGGTATTCATTTGTTAAAACATAACAGTAAAATGCGAATGACAATGCCATGATGGTTTACAAATTCATTAACATGGATTCATAGGCTAGGCATGGTGTTTATACACATAATTTTGCACAAGCTAACACGCTTACTAGCCAGTTTTGATATTTATTACCACTACTTAACTTTATGAATTATAAAAAATTTAATGTAAACGAAATAAAAAAAATATCACTGGTATACTTGACAAACCCTCTAAGATGTGTTGTTAAACTCCCAGAAAAGAAGAAAATCCCGGATTGTAGGTTTTTGTGTGCAGTTTAAAGTTTCTGGTGAGCCTCAATGAGAGGAACAGTTGGATGTTCCAAGAGGATGCAGTTGGAAGTTTTTGGTGACCGTCAAGGGGGTGCATTTGGAGGTCCCAATGGGGTGCAGCTAGAGGTTTTTCGTGAGCTTCAAGGGGGATGCAGTTGGAGGCTTTTGATGGGCCTGAAATCTCCTGGACTTCGAAACTCAAGTTTTCAGGTATACTACGGATTATTACTATAGTATACTAGTATAGGTACGTAAACATGTCATGTAACTATCGCTCAGCAGACTTGTATTACAAGGCAACATTTTACGAAATGTGAAAACTATTCATTAATATTTTAGGGTAGGATTAATGTTCATATACCATCCGATGTGATCGCAGCCAACCGAATTTGTTTCGAAGAATCAATCCACACAGCCACGGCCAGGCTAGGAAGTGTCCGAGACTGAGTGACCGTCCCGCGTATTTCCGTCAATCATAAATTGCATTTTAAATAATTAATAACAACAATATAATATACTGTTCACTTACTATAATTATATTCATATAATGCATAATATACTAAATGTTCATAGTGTAAACACTCCGGCAATTCCTATGCTATGGGCTAGCGAATTGATAATAACCACAAACAGATTAATTATTATTTATGTTGTCCTCTTCCAATAACTCGTCCTCGCATAAAATACTGCTCTGTCCGCGATGCCGTCGACGGCCCCAATATTACTCTTGTACTATACTGTATATTAAATATATTTTTTTTTTCGACATCCCGTGTTCAAACAGAACTTTACTGGTGTTGGCCTTCGTTTACATTTCGCAAGTGTTTATGTGACATTATCACAAAAAAGGTTAACAAAATATGTACAACTTCCGGTCTCGCTCCGTTCTGCGTAAGTCGGCATCTGTGCATACAGTTTTTAAGCAGACCGCATTTTTTTTATATATGTCATTCTTTGAAATATTCAAATGAACCTTTAGTATATGTTCTAAATTAGTTTTACAAATAATGTTCCAACTTCACATCGTTGGAAAATCTACTAAATAAAATATATGCCCGGTCCTCTTAAAGCGGTCCGGTATGCACTTGCAGCCACGGCACTGGTCGACGTATGCTGCCTTTAGACTATAAAGGCAGCATACCTTATATATATATATATATATATATATATATATATATATATATATATATATATATATATATATATATATATATATATATATATATATATGGATGACCTCGAGTTGTTCTGTCACGTAGAGTCACTGTCACTGCTATTATTACTGCTGGTCGATGTAGTTTTTGCCTTACGCAATATAATATGCCGTATTCACACAAATATGAAGAAACGTGTTTGCATTTGATCAATATACTACCGGCAATTTCATATATAGGGTGCAGACAAGTTGTTAGAAAAGTTGTTTTGTGTGAATGACTTAGCAATATCGAACTCCGGAAATACAGATTTTGTTCTGAAAGCGATGGGCCAACATACATAAAAATAAGAGCGTTTTCAAAAAGCCTCATTGTGCAGTAATGCACAGCCTATTAAATGTATAAAAATCACGGGGTCGTTCTGTGATGATCATTACGAATAGTTTCTTAAATTTTCATTCGATAAAGTGAAATATGGCGTATTTACGGAATGCTCCGATGTCGATGACGATGACGTGTCGTGCCAGTGGCAGTGCCGTGGCAGTATGCAGTAAGGCTATATGGCGATTAATGTCGAACCAGATATACGACAACAATTCTACTGTTGATGCAAACACTTTCTTCGAAAACGTTTTAACTTTATACTCTCACTCCCGGTGACAAATATATTATGTTTTTCTGACTAATGACGTAGGAAAAAAACACAAATTTATGCCGGGGCCAAATTTGCTACACTAGTCTATGACTAGTCTATGTTATGCCCAATTGAATGTGCCGTTTTCATAGAAAAAGAAACGTTTGCACAGGGATCAGCATTATAAATTAGACTAACAGGTACTTAGTGTGCCCAAAGTATGGCAACTTATGTTTTGTGAATCATGGATGTAGTGGCACTGGGAGGACCTTATTGATATATTCAAGGACAAACGTGTTTATTCTCTTAGCCTTAGGCTTAGGCCGGCGCACTTGACTTGTGCAAGGCTGTCCATGCCACCGGTAGGGGTACACCATTTGGCATAGTATTATATAATTTACATCAAACCTGCATCACAGCCTACATGTGTATTTCCAGGACACTTGACAGAAAGGAAGTAATGCTGCATCTTGAAATTAAATAATGCAAATTGCAAGTGGTGTAGCACCAAGATGCCAATTTAGTGGCTGACAAAACTTTTAATCTCACAATTACATGTCATTGTAACTACTCAGGACTGACCACATAATTAGCAGCTGGTCAAGGGCATACAATGCTTGATTCAGCATTGTCCCGGAGATGTCATCTTCTATGATGTGCTCCACATGATGCCTGCATTTGCAATCAAGATGATATCTTTGAAGAATATGTAATCGTAAAAATCAATAATCACTCGATCATGTTTGAAATGGTGTACAGTGGATAAAAAATTGTATTGTAAGTATTTTTACAATTGCATAAAATTTGTCTACTACCTTTTCACAAATATTGTTTATCAGTGTAAATATAAATAAAACACTACCAGCCATTCTACGAACTGGCCACTTTCACTTTTTGAAATGGATACACATTTTAGAGTAACCTTAAGAAATGTTATTTACATTATACACATCACATTGCAATGAAGTAATAGTTATGTACTTGTGTATAATACAACATGATTGTATGTTATGTAATTAATATCATTAGTGTCAATTGTTCTAAGTTATCAAAATATAATGTGTATATTCATGTTTGTAGCATCAGTTGTTTTCATGTGTTTTTTTTGTGTGAAACTAATAATAAATAACCAGTATGCAGAATTTGAAATTTACCATATTTCTTTGGTAGTTTACTTTATAATTATGTCTTCCACTATATGTTAGCCAATGAAATTCTGAGCAACAAGCTGTATTAGAGGGGAAAACTATGATGGTCCTTCTTGATAAGCTAAACATAATGTTGAGTCTTCCTACAATTAATTATTTTCCTTTGAAGTACAACCACTAAATAAACAGCAAGGCATTATCATTAAAAGAAAAGTAATTTTGGTATGTCAAGCGTAGTGTTTTTTTTTTACATACAATAATCATTCGAGCACACAAAAGTCAGCAATTCCAATGGACACATATAGGTGGGAGGTAAGATTGATGAGAGGTGGGCTCACAAAATTGATGTGAGGTGGGTCCCCAAAAACAGGTGGAGATGGAAAGTTGAAACCCTTGCCACACACCCTTAATATAGTGGATAGTTTAATAGAAATCACAGTTCAAGTGTTTTTAAACTTGCCTACATACTTGTATTATAAGTAACACGCATCAAATCTATAAATCAACGCAGTCAATTAATAATCGGTCCCGTTTGTTGATTGTTTTCATACGACGTTATGCATTGCCATTGTATTGGTAATGCTTGGGTGCCGCTTTGAAAACACGGCAGATGCACGGTACACTAAAAAATAACAAAATGCTTAATTGGTACACACCTGGATGTCGCCGATACCCATAAATGCATTATCACGACGTCGCAACACTCGGTTGCGACGAAATCGAAATCTGAACTGAATACAGGGCGCAGAACTCACGAAAAACTTACGCGACCTGTTGCGTTGTCGTAACTTGAAACATATATATTACAGACCTACCCAGGCGTCAATGACCAAATCGGCCAATAAGACAAGGTTTAACAAGGTTGAATGAAATCGATGAAAAGAATGTATAAACAATGGCGCACAATACGGCTGCACGCGCAGCAGGCCCAGCTGCTTCCGCCTGTTCTGACGTCACAGGGTGCATGACCTAGATTTCGCGGACTGCCCTGCAGCGATGCCATATGGTTATACTTAGTCTGGCTCTGGTAACTAATTAACTTGAAGGATGCTGCTAATATTTTGTTAGATGAATGTTGTTTACTATAAGCTGCCTTGCTGACCAGTTGAAAGCCATTATTGCAATCTTACTGCAGGTAGCCTTTAAGTTGTTGCATTTTGCAATATCCCTATAGCAAAAATAAGTAGTTACTAGCCACTACTAGAGAAAATTATAATAGTATTATTGTAGTAAAAAATAACCCAGAGACACCAAAGAGTCAGTTATCATGTTAACATTAATCAAATACACATGGTGTACTCAGGCTAAAAGATATACTGTCTAAAATATACTATCTAATTTAGTTTGCACATTTGGAATCACATCAGAAATACATGTCCACACTGATCAACAATGGATAAAGATAACTCTTGTTGTCAGATATGTACAAATATAGTGTATAATTGTTCTACCGTTTCACAGTGTATTACTTTTAAAGGGTTATCACATTAGTTGAATCAGATTCAGCAAACAAAATGCCTGAAGTTATTGCGAACACTGGTATTGTATTAAATGCATGTCCAGTATTTGTCCGCTCAATAACATTGACAATGATATGTCATGTCAGAATTGTGTACATATATTAATTAAAATAATTAATAGCCAGTCAGACACAAAACTTTATATTTAACACTGCTGAACTTGATACACATGGTATTATTAATTTACCCAAAAGCATGAATACGTGAACCGGACAAAGAAAGCACAGATATTAAACAATGGCTTGACGTAGAAGTAAAAGTATATCAGTTAATATATGCTGCAGAATGTGTACACGTATGCTCTTTGTGTGGTTAGAACCCATTCAGCATCAATTCAATTATGCTGCCAATGACTTCACATAACTATTTTGATTACAATAGTCTAATTAGTCTAATTTCAATGTGTTTATGTGGTTCATTTAATTAACACTTTATAATTATTTCATTTAGGTCAGCAAAGCATCACTACTACTGGTGTTGCGAGTAATTGTAGTGTGGCTGTGTGCCTCCTAGAGAAGTCAAGTTGGTGATGCAATGAAGAGGTCTGCAAGGGGAGAAGTGTAAAGCGTTTTGAGCAGTCAAAACGACCAGATTCCAGTAAGAACGTTCATCTACCTTTTACGCCATGATCACTCCCATCAACCTGTCCATTCGTATCGTCTTACATAAGTTTTGCATAAATGCCTCCCAGCCCATGATTATTACTTTCAGTATACAAGTTGCTCCTGGCAGAACACAAATCATTGCAGAGTAACTATGATTTTATAATTGTTATTATAACGATGATATACTATTTATGATGGTGATGCTTAAAACATATTTGTGATAATGGTTTTAGAATATTCAGTGTCGGTAATCCACCATCATATTTTGCTAATTCTAATGTGCACTGCTTGGAGCCGTCTGCTGCTAACTCAGCAAAGACACGTGGCAAATGTCATTGTTTGTCTATTCATGAGTAGAATATCTTTATGCAAATGTAATAGGAATTGTTTTATTTGAATACATTTTTAGTGGCCCAAGTGTGACAATTCCTCACCATGCGCCTTATCAATATATTCCTCACATCCTAATGCGACGTTCCTCTGGATCATGCTGTCTTATCACCAGAAACCAAGTTCACTGAATAAAAAATACAGAATTTGATAGAAGTGCCACTACGTTTTATATTCTAGACCTACCCAGGCGTCAATGACCAAATCGGCCAATAAGACGGAAGCATGCAGGCCAAGAGTACCGTGTGCGCCGTCGTTGTGGAAGACACGACACTGGAGGAAGGTGTCAGAGAAAGCAGCTGCCGATTGGGTATTTCCTGTCACATGGTCCCTTTGATGGGCGAGGCAGTTCCAGTTGGTCGTCAGATTTACGTCTGCCAGCGTCGGTGAAGACAATGTTGACAGTCAATGAAGTTCCAGAAAACACCCCAATTGACAAGACAGTGAGTGCCAAAGAAGGTAACACATTGGCTTACATAGCTGGGTACATTTGTAAGAAATATTAAAATACAGAGGTTGTCCTAAATGTACTGAGTACTATGTGGCTAAAAGAGACCATGTCTTCTTGATCAATAAGAACTATGTTGAGGCAAAATGTGGCTTTGTCAAATACATCGCACATTTTGTCAGAATCATACAGGAAATGGAACATTCGCCATGTTGTTAGATCAGCGGTAGAATCTTGTGACATTTGCGTCGGGAATATGGCATGCCTTCCCATCTACAATATGGCATGCCTTCCCATCTACTAACCAATTGTAACATTGGAACGTGGCTATTTAAGAAATCGCTGCTTGCTAAAACGATAACATTTTCCATGCAATGTGTAATGTACATGTAAAGACAACATGAATTTGAAGGTAATACTATATAGCATAACGGTAAATACATCATACATAAGTGTGTTGAGATGCACCATTCCATATGGAGAACAGAAATGTCTTAAAAGTGTACCGACATTATGGAATGACCCATATAACCTTGAATGTGTGGACATCCCCTATATACGTAGCACGGTAAAAATAATTGATATGTTGTTGGGCAACCACGAGTTGCAGTTAGGGAAAGGAAACATCTAACATGGGCTAGATCATTATTATTAATAACACGCACACACAAGCTACGTCCAAAAACTTTATTGCGTGCAACATACATTTTACGAAATGTATTGGCTTCTCAATTAAATTCCTGTGTTTCTTTTCCGTTCCAGTTGCACGTCAGTCTACACGTTTTTCTGCACACCTGCAACATAAGTCAGCACTTTTGCATGGAATACCGTCAATGTAGTGTAAGTGTATTGACTGCGTTGTAGGAGGTGCAATGCTTATACCAAAACTTAAACATATGTCAGCCGCATGCATTGTAGCTGTATATCGCTACTACAAAATATATATTGAGCAAACACGAACTCAGTAGGATACTCATTGAACAATGCAATTGGTGATTCAGATTCATTTCCCAATCCGTGTCGTGCCTAATATTCTTCCTGTGTTAGGATCTTATACACGTAATTTGTCATCCCGTTCTAAAACTGTTCATTAAGTGACAACATCTTCGATGCAACTTTATTTACGACTAATATTCATGTTAGTTTTATCACCGTTATTATTTTTAACTGTCTTCGTATTTTTTTCAGTTTCTGGTTTGTTTCCTATCCTATTTTAAATTGGTACGTTTCCTTCGGTATCTTATAATAATTGTTCAGTGTTACTGTGCTAACGCCAAGCCGGGTCTGCATATGACAAATCTAAACAACATCGAAATAGGGTAATCAACCATTTTCCTGTTAAACTGCTTGGCAGTGATACACTCATTTAAGATACTGTTCGTAATCTTGGTTTTGTCTTTGATAGTGACTTCAACTTTCGCCAGCATATTTCTCAAGTATGTAAATCCTGTTTCTATCATATACTTGACCTCCTTCGAATTCGGCGTCACATATCTATATATACTGCTAAAACAATATCAACAGCATTAATTAGTAGCCGCCTTGACAATTCACTACTAAATAACATTGCTAAAAGAGACTTGGCTAAACTCCAACGATTACAACATTGTCTGGCACGTGTGGTTCTCATGGTGCCTCGGTTTTCACCATCACTACCACTACTTAAAGAGTTACATTGGGTTCCCATTTTTTATCGAATTAATTTTAAGCTGTCCACTCTTGCATATCGTGCTCTATCTACACAACAACCACACTACTTGGCTAGTCTCCTGCATCTTTCAAATATCCCTAGTCAGTTCAGATAATCAATTTCACAACTGATTTTGCCTAAAACTAAATTTGGGTAAACTTGCTTTCTCTGTCGCTGCGCTTAGGGTCTGGAATGAACTCCCCATCACTTTGAAAACTATAATTATTTTCCGAAATTTTTTAAAATTCCAAATTGCATTTCCACCATAAATCTTCGATTGTCCCTGGTTCTGATAATGACTTTTGCGCGTTCCTGTTCATGATTATGCTTAATGGTTCTGTTTTGTTGTGCCTCTGAGCCCAGGTTCCTGAAGATATAGGCGCCATAGAAGTTAATTAATAATATTATTTACTTCTGGTACAGAATAGAGAGGAAGCCTAATTGTAGATCATAATCCATGAGTTGTAAATTGAGAGAGTGAGATTAGTTATGAAAGAAACACCTACTGCAGTGTGGTTTGAGTCGACAAAACAACAGAGAATTGCAAGTAGGACAAACATAAGTTTTAAAAATATTGAATGGTTGTGATGATATGCCTACTTCTAGAAATATTGTCTTCGACTGTAAGGAAGTTAGTAGAACTAAAGGACGCGGAGTAACTCTAGTGAAAAAACACTGCAGATTGGATACAATACTTATATATGTGACATATGTGAATCGTAGGTTTCCATACCACTTAGCCATGTATTACTGTTGATGATGATACCGATGATGGTGATGATAAAAGTAAATTGAATGAAACGTAGAAAAGTTTGAAAAGCCCGATGGAATCCACCACTTATGACAGAGTAGTTTTTTTCTCCCAAACACCATAATCGACGACCAGTATCGGTGCCATCCTCACCCGGACTTCAAAGATAACACCGACGTTGGGCGTACAACCAACATAATAATAACTAGCATTATTATATCGTTTTAGTCTAGGATCAGTTGCGTGACTCATACAAATAGCGATGTTTATTGTCAAAGTAAATTGTCCAAATGCGTTCACAACAGACCATGCGACGTCACTGGTATGTTTGTTTACACTGCATATATTAGTGAAACAACTTTCATGAGATAATCAAATTTATGCAAACAAAAATGAAAATATAAACAACACTAAGATGTTTTCGGCATATGTACATGTACTAAATACTTGCGTTTAACATCGCCGCCACTTTCATGGTTGCCACCGCCGCTTTCGTCGTCGCCACCGCCGCTTTCGTCTTCATCACCGCCACTTTCGTCATCATCACCGCCATTTCTGTCGTCATCACCGCCGCTTTCGTCTTCATCACCGCCACTTTCGTCGTCATCACCGCCACTTTCTTCGTCATCATCGTCACTTTCGTCGTCATCACCGTCACTTTCGTCGTCATCACCGTCACTTTCGTCGTCATCACCGCCACTTTCGTCGTCGTCACCGCCGCTTTTATCATCATCACCGCCAATTATGTTGTTGTCTTTGCCACCTGCCACTGCGAACATGTTCAGTTACAACATAATATTGCCAGGTTCCAGTAATGTATTTATATACGTAGGATCGATAGTTCTTGGATAACATTACATTAGCATTGCATGTAAAGTGTATAATAATAATAATATGTGTATAATGGCAAATGTTTTATTTATCACACTATCATTACATCATAAATATGACATCGTAAATTTATATTTATTTTGTACATTCATATACTACTGCTTCTGCTGCTGCTGCTAATACTACTACTACTACTACTACTACTACTACTACTACTACTACTACTACTACTACTACTACTACTACTACTACTACTACTACTACATTACTACCACTACCACTACCACTACCACTACTACTACTACTACTACTTACTACCACTACCACTACCACAACCACTACCACAACCACTACCACTACCACTACCACTACCACTACTACTACTACTTTTAATAATATTGTACGACACCATTTCACAACCCTACATTAAATGCCGGTTTGGTCATATTTGGAAAAAAAGACTTACGACTGGCGTTCAACATGTTGGCTAATTTCTCGTAATCTCCAGGGAATTGATCAAGGATGGCGTTTGTAAGTTGGTCTATTGCATCTCGTGATATCTGGACTGGACAACATTAGTAACACACAATGGAACACACAACTATAAGATGGTTACCATGGTTTACGTTGAGGTATATATTTCTACGAAATGTCCATTTTAAAATCTACTCAGGCTTACGAAATAAAATTAGGTGAAACTGATTGCAATGGAACTGGGGAATGTACCATGATTGGGGTCTTAACAATGCACGGCCATAGACAATGGAGATTTCTTGAGAGCACAGGTGGTGAAGAACAACAATTTATATTTTTAATACATGATAATGTCCTTATTAAACATGTGCTGGAACTAATCGAGGGAAATAATTCATTATATTATATAGTGTTGTCCTCACAAAAGTAAATAGTTGACAATGTTAACATATACGATCAAAAGGGTCACATTGATCATAATCAAATACATGTTAATATTAAAAAAGTTAAATCAAGTACAGTTAAATAGCAACCGAGGAGAAATATAAGAAAAAATACTGAGCAAAGGTAAATTTGAATGACGCAGTGAGCGATAACACAGCAGTACAGTGCTGGAACCTCTAACTATGACATTGTGAGCATTATTAATCAATTTGTTATCTTGGAAAAAATAAGGGAAGCGATAAAAAACCACTAGAAACGATAGAAGTATGTAATAGATACAATGCAAACAAGCAAATTTTGTCGAAGATATATAGGCGTATTGTCTGTATATGTGTATGTTTGTATATATGCATGCACAAATGAACAATACAAATACAAGTTATGTCGGCCACTTACTGCGACGTCTGTGTCTGCTTGATGCAGTATCATTAATGACGCCGCGACATTTGCTTTGGCAATCACCGATGGATTTAAAATTGTTCTTGTTTCCGCGGCAACCGCCGTAATGGAATGGGCTGCACTTCTGCTTCAACCTATCGAAGTAGTATTTTAGTATCCTTACTCGGCACGGACCGCGACTTTTCGGCAGTTCGCAGTAATCATGCTCTGTAAAGAGGTGTGTCCCTACGTTGTAGACTACTTCTATAAAAAAAACGGTTTATTTTATCCGTAAAACCAAACACATTAGGCTAGCACATTTTTTTCTTTCTTTTTTCTTTTCTTCTGGCCTTCTGGACGTCCGCTTAAGTTCTTTAAACATTGTGGGACGGCTCCGCAGAAAATCAGAATGTGTGTATCAACTGAGTCCCACAAAAAATTATATATATAGTTTTATTATATATATATATATATATATATATATAAATATATATATATATATATATATATATATATATATATATATATATATATATATATATATATATATATATATATATATATATATATATACACACGCACGCACGAACACACATAATAATTTTTGTTATAGCAATTATAATAATATAAATTTGTTGGGTTAATTTGTATAGATCACTTACCTATGTAGGCTATTTTGGGATTTGGTGATAAGAGCCAAATTGTTCTGCTCGGGAGATCCTCATACTGTAAACCCCGCACTGGTCCAAGAAGCAGTAGCACCAACAGTAGCACACAAGGTAACATTGTCTTACTGAAAATAGGTAAATACATGTTTGTCACACATGTGTTTGTCTTTTCATCGGAATTTGTTAACTTAATAATATTTGATTTAGCATTTGTTGTATACATATAACCGCATTGTGATACATATAATTATCATTTTAACGAAACCAAAAGAAAAACCGTTTGACCTTTGAGAATAATTAGTTTTGAAAATAGTATGTGCCGTAGCAATATATATATATATATATATATATATATATATATATATATATATATATATATATATATATATATATATATATATATATATATATATATATATATATATACATATTAGTATTATTTTATTTTTGTAGCAAGTGGTGTCGAGTCATGTCGCAACGTATGTACAGCCCATCTATAATATAGTAACTGAAGATGTCATCTCCAAAAAATATATTATATATGAAAATCCGTGCGAAGAAATTTTCTTTAGAAAAACTGTTAAAACGCCTAACAATTGAGTTAACGACTCACCTCTTCAGAAGACACAATCACAATCATGGTAGCTCGACAAATGATTATGTTAATTTCCTCAACGGTATGTCGTTACTACTAAATTTTTATTTTTAAACGTTGCCGCGCAACATGCCCGGGTTTACGTCATACGTCGCATTGTTTGATAACGTTCACGTTCCGACGTATCAACCTCCGCGCATGCATGATTATTTATCATATCAACCCCACTACAACGTTTTCTTCTTCTAACATGCTGCGGGTACAGGCAGACCGATAGGGAACACAAACATAATGACATAGACAGTTAAATTATGTAAGCATCTAACATCTTGGATAATGAAGTGTCTAAATGTTCTTACGTGCATCCAGACACTGTCATGCAGAGCGTAGTATCTGCCCTGCAGTGTTTAGGCTTTCTCCATCCTAATGTGTATAGCATGTCTGTCACACTGGATACATTGTGATGAAAATGCAATACATACGACATTGAATCATCTCTAGCGTTTTTATTTGCATATGAGTATGGGGATCCCAAACAATATTTCTGTTCTCAATAACAGGGTCTGAAAAGGACAAAGTAGACTTGCGTTTTTATTTTGATGGATGGAACTTGTTAATTTCTGCGAAGGATATGACATGTTTGTATTTCATGAAGGATATCTTTGCTTTTGATGACATGTTATTTATATAAGTATTCCACCGAGGTTATTGTAACACCGACACTTTCTAATATTTGACCATGAAGCATATACTTGTACATCACCTTCGTATAGGCATATGTACATAGTTTGCACATCTTTATTTCATTTGGTAAACTCCCAATGTAAGTAAATATATATTTAAATTTCAACGTTTTTGTAAAAAAAAAAAATATTTTGTGATGACATTTGACTAGAAACACATCAAGGCTCTTTTTTGCATAACGCTAGTTTACATCTCTTAAGTGAACATGTGCTATGACATCACAACAATGGCATTTATGGTCAAAGTTCTCCCTGCAATGACGACACGTTTTACTTGCTCGCTTATAACGGCCCCCACGCCAACTTCAAATCCCAACTATATCCCCTGATACTGGTCATTTTATTATTTCTTAAAATTAAACAGTATTTGTATCAAAAACAACTTACTACAAATGTAGCTAGACAACTACTCTTCCCTTCTCAGATATTTAACATACATACATATATCAATAATGTTTTAAAAACATTCACACTGCTACCATTTAGACATTATGTGTTCCATTATTCGATACTTTCTTATATCCAATGTTGGCTGTCGCTTACTAATGCTACGTCATATCCGTTAGTTATTCTATTTTCACTGAGTTTGAATAAACCATTACATGTTATGTCAATAACTTAAACACCATCAACCCTCTATATACTTCAATTTATTACATTCACCGCCACGAAGTCGCGTAACGAAGATGGCATTATGAAGCGAGTCTCCATTTTCTAAAATGTCATGACACTGTTACAAACAGTAAGCGGGTGTAGTGCATGATGTGCTTTTAATAACTTTAATAACACTTCACACTTCAGTGCTGTGTGCGTGAACCCAACACAATATTTACGATATTTCAAATGTCTTCACGAGCTCATTATAAACTCCGGACAGAGGAATGGCTTGGGCCTGTTTAGTGACCAAGCATCTGGACACAACGCACAACCAATATATTATTATACTTGGAAACACCATATATCTGAGACACAATCAATTATTATTCGGGAACTGTGCTGCTTATCGGAAAGGCAGTAGCATGACATGATCACGACAAGTGGTAAAGCACTAAACATCGACTGCACAACAAAGGACCTGATGATAACCAACTAGTCGCGAAACGCCGATGAACTCATCGCACAGCAGCTCAATCCTGGATATATTGAATAATAGACGTCTGCAAGATACAGTAGCTCTGATCAAAATGTGAATACAACCAGCTGAATGCCTGACGGCTGGGTCTGACCATACATAGCTCTACCCAACTGTCTTCGCACCGTAGTCGGTTGAGCAAAGACAATCATGAGAAAGTGGCGCTACACTGACGAGAAGCAGTCAACAAAATGCGATGTCCCACCACGTCTGCTGCAGGCTACTACTCATACATAAGAATGTGACAGCACATCCTGTGAGGAAAACACGAAGAAGATCCGTAACATCGGTCATTGACGTATACCTGGAGCAGGCAGTTAGTGTGTTAAAATTTCGATTATTAATTTCGTAATTGCCAGGCCCAGGAAACCCAGCAAAATAATACGACCGTACAAGTCGCACTTAAATGTGAATTGAAGGGAATACGTCAAAAGCAAAAAACTACCATGGATCTGGCGTTATGTTCAATAACATTTATTACTATTTTATTCTTCAATGACATTCTCAAAACGTTTTGCAGTGAGATATGCTTACGGCGGTACGATTGCGAAGAATACGTCGGCCGATATTTCACGTGAAGATCTATGTCTGGTGAGTACTTGCCTACGCACTGGTGGATTTGCTAGGAATGTTCATCAAGTAACGTTTTCACAAAACAACCTAATTTGTCAGGTGTATTCGGTGCGTCCAAGAAGTTGTCTCTAACATCCATTGGAAATATGTCACAAAGGCGATACGGGTCTGTGCACTTTGTGAACTTTGC
Source organism: Lamellibrachia columna (assembly GCA_963662155.1). Classification (NCBI taxonomy): domain Eukaryota; kingdom Metazoa; phylum Annelida; class Polychaeta; order Sabellida; family Siboglinidae; genus Lamellibrachia; species Lamellibrachia columna. Next base: position 51,518,988 of record OY759262.1, read on the forward strand.
CAGTTATAGCGGTAGTGTTTGATACTCACATAATGCACGTAATGTTTTACAAATGTACTTGAAATCAAGCGAAGTGTATGAAGGAAAGTCATTACTTCTGATGCGCATTTCAAATGGCTAGCTTGTGTATGAGAAACACTTAAAACCATATACTAAAACAAAATGGTTACCATTTTTTTAAACAAAATAATCTAAGTACCGTAATAGCCAAGTTTCGCTTTTTTGCCTTTGCCATGTCCACCGACGCAGACATACTTTGATGCTTTCTGAACTGTCATGGCGAAGCGGACTACCCCCTCACGCCAATATATGTTCGCCACGTTGTCAAAACTAATGACAGTGCATTTCATTATGATCATGCCCCACAGGAATACCGAATGTGAGCGGGTCTCATCGGTGGTACAATTGACATTGCATGAGCACTGCTCAGAGTTGGCTAAGGAAACCTTTGCTGTCTTCGTCTCAGTAAATTTGAATGACGCTCAGAGTCACAGCTTTGAACAGTCTCAGCAAGTTTTACGGAAGACAAAGACTACAACCACGTGTCTCTGTATATAAATATTTGTTTTCTAAATCCCTTTGTTATGCTTTTATGGATTATGTGAAGTGGTGAAGCGATCTGTTGCGACCGTTCAAGGCGACCCGTTGCTGGGCCATCACGGGGTAGTATCGATTGTGTAATAATCTCATTAATTTTTATCATCACAAGTTGACATGTTTGAGGGAATACATTGCTAACATGGGTCAGCGCACAGTCTACATTTGTTGCGGTGATTAAATTTTCAAACAACTATTGCGCCGGCCAAATCAACACCTGACTCGAGTTCCATTGAGTTGCGTATCAGCGTACGACTGATACATTTAATGATTAATAGAAACACGATTGTCAGTGACAGTGCATATCATTATGATCATGCCCCACAACAATACCGAATGTGAGCGGGTCTCATCGGTGGTACAATTGACATTGTATGAGCACTGCTCAGAGTTGGCTAAGGAAACCTTTGCTGTCCTCGTCTCAGTAAATATGAACGACGCTCAGAGTCACAGCTTTGAACAGTCTCAGCAAGTTTTACGGAAAGCAAGGACTACAACCGTGTGCACTGATGTTCAACATTAAGTTGTCTCTGTATATAAATACTTGTTTTCTAAATCCCTTTGTTGTGTTTGCTTTTTATGGATTATGTGAAGTGGTGAAGCGATCTGTTGCGCACGTTCAAGGCGACCCGTTGCTAGGCCTTCAAGGGGTAGTATCGATTGTCTAATAATCTCATTAACTTTTATCGTCACAAGTTAACATGTTTGAAGGAATACATTGTTAAAATGGGTCAGCGCACAGTGCACATTTGTTCAACATTAAGTTGTCTCTGCGCACAGTGCACATTTGTTGCGGTGATTAAATTTTCAAACAACTGTTGCGCCGGCCAAAGCAACACCTGACTCGAGTTTCATTGAGTTTCGGACCAGCGTACGACTGATACATTTAATTATGAATAGAAACACGATTCCCAACAAAGTTTAGCAATGGGCGCCTGGCATTAACAACGATTCAGATTATCTCATTCGAACAGCTAAGTGCGTCACTCTTGCGTTTTGGTAACTCATCTGATCCACCGTCGACGGAACACTAGACTAGCGCACGATTTGCTTGCATTTTTTGATGCACGAATACGCGAACAGCTGTCACATGTTTCAATGTATGCAATGGCTTAAGTATTTTCCACGAATAATACACCCATAAATTGAATGACGCACCCGACAACCCCCGGGCAATGTGCGTCAAAGGTGCGTCATTTCCATATAAATAATGACGCATTAGTACATCAACTTACAACTTTGATGGTCACGTACGATACTTAATATTTTGCTATTATGTTTCCGACCATTACCTTTAACAATTATTCGCACTTGCAAAAAAACGAATCTCTCAGCAATTGCTCGGGAAATATCGTATGAGAGAATCCATAAGCCGCCTGACTTTATAACATCAATCATTGGTCGAGTCTGTTAAAATGTCTTCCGATGTTCGACAAAACATGGTAATGGTACGTATTTTTTTATTTCGCAACGTTACTTCAATAAACCTATATGTCCGACGCAAATATGTATTATATAACTGCAAGGCTGTGTTGTTATTATGTTAATGCAATGCTATGTTACGATTATGTTACTGCAATGCTGTGTTATGATTTTGTTGCTGCAAGGCTATGGTATGATTGTGTTACTGCAAGGCTATGTTATTATTATGTTATTGCAAGGCTATTTTATGATAATGTTACTGCAAGGCTATGTTAAGATTATGTTACGACAACGCTGCGATACGAATTGCCTCGGCTACGAAACCGTAACGTTTCTTGTATCGTTCATCATGGATACCAACGGTATCAGTCGAATTGATGATGACATATTGTTATTTTGATACCTCACCAGAACGGCACAAATGTTGTCGGTAGCGCTGCGGTATTACCGGGGAGACACACAGTATATTCGCAACTTTAAACTAGCTTTATTCAGTGCCACCAAAACGGCAAGATTCTCCATCTTCGCTCTTCATATGAGACGCAAGCCAACGTATGTGAGCCAACCTGCCACAGAATAATAAAGTCATTTCCACACCAAAAATGTACGTATTTTTGGATGCATATATACGCCTGTTGCACTGTTGAATGTTCACGTCTACATGTTCACACGGCGTGGAAGATGGCATATAGAGATAATTGCCGACACGACAACTTTGAATACAGGATATGCACTGTACTATGATATGTTGAGGTAATAGTGCACGGTCGCCGATTAAACATAGGGCATGGTGGTATAATATATTCAACTGCGGCTTAGCTATATGTACAGTGTACTGTAATTAATATACAACGCCCAACATTTATATCCGCTTGCATTAGTGAGAATCAGACCGGTAACGGGGTTATTAAGGGCCACTCTCCAAAATTGTCTGACAGTTCGTTTTGAACTTCCCCCGCCTTATTACTTGCTTGTGTCTGTATCTAAAATATTAGTTTATATACCATTGGCTTTGTATCCACGAGTTAGATCAGGAAATATATGTTTTTCCTATAGTCGTATGCCAGTGAAGTGTCCACGTCCATTTACAGTGTTAAAGCAGCCAACATTAGCTTTCCCAAAAATATTTTGTATTTCAGAAAGCTATTATTTTTAATTCAATAATGATAATTAACCATTTGAAATGTCTTATGTTAAATAATATTTCATATGTGTGTCACAAACTATAACATAGGCCCCTATAATAGTTGCTCCTATCAAAACTTAGTTTGTTTGTTAAGGACCCATTTCGATTGCTACGCCCGATACCAAGGTCCGGCTCCAATATTTCCATATTATACATTAATAATATTCCAAAATTCACTTTGCTTCGAAAGCATAATATTTATGATGAATATATTACTTCACAGCAGTTATTTAAATAAGTGCCTTTGTAGTCATGTTGTCCAACAAATAATAAATCTTTAACCTTGTTATGGTTTGAGACATAATTAATGAAAATATTTATTTCAAATTGTAAAAATAACAACACTTGTTATATTACACACAAGCACGCAGCGACCCGGATCTTTCGGCAGTCGCCAGAACACTTCTCCTGTAGAAGGTTATATCATGTTGGTGAAAATGTTCGTGATGTTGGGAAATAAATGAATATTAGTGTTCCATTTGATGTTCTGTAAAGTAAACTCACTTTTTAAAAATGTTTCAATTACCATCGGTTGCCTTATTCAAGAACCGTTTTCAGGGACCTAGTTCTTCTTCTGCTCGCCAGATGGCATGGAACGCAAGCTTACACGCAACGCATGCAACTGATGGCTGTAGAAACTTACCAACGAGTTCATTGTAATATTGTGTCAACAAAAACACATTTATATTCGTAATCATATGTTGTTTGGGCTAAGTGCTTTGATTGGCCTTTGCCTCCAGACCACGTCCCCAACACACTGTTTCCAGAGTTAGATATCGAGTCGTGGATAATGTTCCAACTTCTTAGTGGTGTTATTTTGTTATACTTGTTTCCAGGAGAACTGATGTCCCATTTGCTGGATCGGTGTCTACTACATGGAAAACGGGCGTAGGATGTTCCATGCAAGCACACAATAAGCAGCAACACCAGCAGGAATTTGCACGGTAACATCGGTCAACTGAAAACAGAGTCGGCAGGTACATAATGTGTATAAATACTGGCCTGGTTCATGTTATCTTTCGTACATTATATGCCCAATTTAATATAGATTTACTTTTGAACTTTAATAGTTGTGTTAGGAAGAAACTAGTTTCTGAACTTGATAAACATTTTCACAAATGTTATACTTCAATATAAAAATGCTACAACATTACTAAGCATCACTGTGCACACACTCCCGACATTGTACTAGGTGGACATTGCAATTATACATTGCACAGTTATTTATAATTACGATAAACTAAAGTATACACATCTTGAGTGGCCAAAGTGCCGACATACTTTATGAGAAACATTAACCTTGACATACTTAAGGCGAAATAAAAGTCATGGTTTGGGGGTATGCACATAAAAGATATAATAAAAACTAACCGTGTCCAACTAAATCAAGAATATCACTTTATTCAGATTATGTTCTAAAATTGGGGGATTCATGTAATGTGTCAGGTTGACAGGGGCTGACATGTTAACCAGTGCGACCGATAAGCGCGCGCTCAGTTTTATGAAATCGGTTACCCTAGACTACCATGTGACGGGTCAAGCTCCGATGGTATACAGATAACCAACGCAGTCTCAAACAACTACTTAACTAACTAAAGTGAAATCAGCGAGTATCACATACAGGCAGAAATGTGAATGCTTGTGTGCGTAACTTTATTCTTTTAGGCTTGCGAGAACGAGGCTAGTAACCAGGCACGCTGATTTTCGAAGCAGAGGAAATAGACTGATGAAGCGGAACGTAGGTTGAATGGTTGTTGTTTTGGCCAGTCTTAAAGTTGGTTACCCTATCCCATAAAGGCCTGAAGGAAAAAAATAGTGAAAGCACAAACAACAATACATTTCAACCCGATCGGCAGCACCAGATCAAAACAAACATGGCCGCAACGGCGGGTGATCCGAAAGCAGAGCCGGCAGAAGACCCAACATTTCCGGTAATGAAAGCAGGTCACAGAGCTAGTGATTCAGACAGCATGAACAATACCAGTGAATATGTAACAGATAAAGATGACAATTGTGTATTGTGCAAGTTGTTGCAGAGGCGGACAACGGTGCCGAATGCCAGTGGTGTAGCTAGTGGGAGCACAGTGTCTGCGCGGGGCTAAATGCAACCGAATACAACATGTTATCTGGATCATCTCCCAAAATAACGTTTTTTCTGCACAAAGTGCAAACCTAAAGTCAACATGACTCTGAGATTCTCTAATGATGTACGTGAAAAGCAGAACAAATTTGAAACTTGACAGAAATTAGTAGAACACAAGCTGGAAGTGGTGGAAGAAAATGTAGAAGCCAAAATAGATGTCAGTTGTTGTGTTTTAGAAGTGAGGGTAGTTGAAAAGCTTGCTGAACTCACGTCAAGTATTGAAGACATAATAAAACGACTCAGCGAATTAACCCACAACAGTATTGTAGAAACAGTGGACACCTACCTGGGAGAAGAGAAGGACAAAGAGAAAAGGCGTCTGAAAGTGACAGTCCACAATGTACCAGAATCCACATCTGACGAAGACCAAGAAAGGAAGCAACAAGACACTGATGAGGTGAACTATATCTTCCAAAAATACCCGGGGGTGACGGAGAATATTACACGTGCAGTGGGGTTTGACACGAAAGGAACCCGACCAAGGCTGTTGATGGTGCAGACAGGTAACAAACAAGAGAAGGCAGTTGTCATAAGAAATTGCACTAAACTCAGAAATGAGAACAAACCAGACGAAATCAAGAAAGTATTGATTACACCTGACTTAACACCAAAGGAGAGACAAAAAGACAAAGCTCTACGGGCAGAACTATCCGAGAAAAAACACTGCATCAGGGAACAGCAGATACATTATAAAAAACGAGAGGATAGTGCAGAGGGAACGCATTCGAGAACCCCCCACGGACAATATATATATATATATATATATATATATATATATATATATATATATGTATATATATATATATATATATATATATATATATATATATATATATATATATATATATATATATATATATAAGTATATATATATATATATATATATATATATATATATATATATATATATATATATATATATATATATATATATTTATGCAATAACCAACACAAGTCCGATGTAGGAGAGAATTGAAACAGGCCAAATAAATGACGTTTTTATTGCAAAGTGGACTGCTTATCACGCAGCCACTTTGGGAAGAACATTAACAGGAATGTGAGCTCCTCTAAGCAAACCCGACAGGAACTAAACACATGTACAGCCCCGTCCGGCACGTTTCTCAGAGCCCACATTCCTACAACCATGACGATAACATATATACATCAAGAAGTCGTCATGAACATGTAATGCAAAGAATACAGACATTCCACCACCAATACACAAATTTAATTACAAACAGGTGGGGCCATTTCGATAACCTCTATAAACATAAGCCAAGAATACCGATGAAGAAACAGGAAGCCTGTCTGCGCAGAAAACCCCATGAACACCAAATACTAGGGGACAAACCCCCGTGTTCATCTTATATTAGGCCAAAAGTGGGGAAAGCGGTTTCGACATCTTCCAACTTCCTATTTCATCAACGATGTACAATCGCATTTAAACTAAGCATTGATAATAAGGAAGAAAGGTGGGGAGGAGGGTGGAATCACAGTTAGTTAAGGGGTCACCGCCCACGGTAGTAGATCAATGCAAAATTGAAGGGGTCACCGCCCACGGTAGTAGATCAACGCAAAATTGAAGGGGTCACCGCCCACGGTAGTAGATCAACGCAAAATTGTAAAGCCTAGTTAGTTAGGGGGACACCGCCCACAATAGTAGATCAATGCACTGTTGTAATCACAGTTAATTAGGGGGTCGCCGCCCTCGATAGAACAGCAATGTAAGAATTGCAAAGTCAATTAAGTAGGGGGACACCGCCCCCGATAAAACATCAACGCAAAAGTGCCAGAAGTCGGGGGTCACCTCCCACAATAGCAAATAAAGTGTCATTGCAGTTGACGTGGTGTCACTGTTAATAATAGCAACACTAAATGGGATTACAGGGGTCACCGCCCACGATAGATCACCAGAAAATGGAATCGCAGTTAGTTGTCGGGTCACCTGCCCACGATAGATCAACACAAAATGGGATCACACAATTCGCAGTTATAAAGCCAACCACGCCGTGCGCTGACCTACAATAGAGCCGCCTACAGCGTGCACGGGCTGATCTATTGTCCGCGCAACAAACGATAGCCGCTAGTAGCGAACTGCTCGCCGCTGCCGGAATTTCAATGGAAATGCCTGCCCATCCACCGCTAGGCATGGAAGTCAACGCAGTGGCGGTAAAGCTGCCAGCGCTATGGCCGGACAATCCGCGAAAGTGGTTTCTACACTGCGAGGCGAAGTTCCGGTTGCATAGGATAACAGCGCAGCAGACCATGTTTGACCACTGCATAAATGTCACGACGGCCGAGCAGTCTGATGTGGTCATGGACCTAATGGAGAGAGGGCCGTCGCCTACATGCTACGATGATCTGAAACAGGCGTATGTCGAGCGACGTACACCGAGCACGGCCGAGCGCATACAGCGACTACGCAAGCTAGGCCCAATCACCGACCAACGCCCCTCCGACTTGTTACGTCTCATGGAGCGTATACTTGGCCGGTCAATCGAGGGTGACGAAATCGCAAAAGAAGAATTTGTACGGCGGTTACCGGCGCAGACGCAACTGATAATCAGGTCACAAGCCGACCTATTTACCGTTGAACAGTTGGCGCAGATGGCAGACCGGCTAGCCAGCGTACCGGCGATGCAGGCGACGTCACCCAGCTTCTCGGTCACTCAAGCGGAGGCATCACGGGAAGACGACGTCGTTACGCTGGCTTCTCTTCATCAGCAACTGGCAAGACTTACGACGAGTAACGACATGATATCTGCGGAAGTGGCGGAGCTGAAGAGATCGACTCCGTATGCCGGCAATCGTCGTGCGCGTGGTGGCTCCCGTTCGGAGACCGTTGCTAGTCGTCGCTCGAGGATGTACCGCGGCCTTAATGCTGATGGGCTATGCTGGTACCATTTGGTATGGGGCGCGAACGCCAACAAATGTTCTTAAGGCTGCCGTCAAGCGGGAAACGGCCGTGCAGGTCGTTAGCAGCGACCACCGACCTGCGCACATCTACTAGTCGCTTGCTTACCATTGCCGATCCTGTATCGAAGTTGAGATATCTCATCGATACTGGAGCTGAGATCAGCGTTTTACCGCCTAGTGCTGAGGACCGTCGAAATCCTTCAGTCGATATACAACTACAGGCAGCAAACGGATCACCCATCTGCACTTTTGGCGAGCGATCGATGCAAGTGGATCTCGGGTTGGCTAAAGCGTTTACGTGGACATTCCTCATCGCGGAAGTCTCTAAGCCAATCATAGGCGCCGATTTCTTAAGACATTTTGGACTTTTGGTAGACGTCGGGCGCAAACGGTTAATGGATGCTGAGACATTTCTCACCGTTCCGGCCTCATATAGGCGTTCGGCCGTATCTAAGCTGTGTGTGTTGGTTCAGACGGATCGATATGCGGACATATTGGATGAATTCCACGAGGTAACGACACCATGCATCAAGAAATGTCGCCTACAAGGAAAAGTGGAGCATCACATCGACACACGTGGTAGTCGACCGGTGTTTGCTCGCGCGCGTCGACTTTCTCCCGACAAGCTAGTAGTAGCGAAGGATGAGTTCCGAAAATTCCTGGAGATGGACATAATTCGCCCTTCGAATTCACCGTGGTCGTCACCTCTGCATATGGTAGCGAAGTCATCTGGCGGGTATCGAGCTTGCGGAGATTACCGAGCTCTGAACGCAGTCTCTGAGGACGACCGCTATCCGATACCTCACATGCAGGATTTTGCTGGCCAGTTGGAAGGAAAAAGCATATTCTCCAAAATCGATTTAGTACGTGCTTACAATCAAGTACCCATGAGTGCAACAGACATCGCGAAGACTGCCATCATAACACCTTTTGGGCTCTTTGAATATACGCGTATGCCATTTGGGCTAAAGAATGCGGCACAGACATTTCAGCGGTTTATGGACCATGTGTTTAGAGATTTTACTTTTGCATATGTCTATCTAGATGACATACTGGTCGCGAGCGCGTCAGCCGACGAACACCGCATCCATCTGCGTCAACTATTCAGCAGGCTCGCAGATTACGGCTTAGTGGTTAACCCCCAAAAGTGCGTATTGAGCCAGCCGAGTTTGGAGTTTCTCGGTCACTGTGTCACGGCTTTCGGTGTGCGTCCGCTGCTGGAAAGAGTAAAACACATCACCGACTTTCCGCGACCGAGTTCAACTAAGTCGCTGAAGGAATTTTTAGGGATGTTGAACTTCTACAGGCGTTTCGTACCACACGCTGCCGCTATTTTGACTCCCCTGTACGCACTCGTGAATGTGAAAGACAGTGAATTTGACGCGGCATGGACGGCACTTCACGAAGATCAATTTCAGCGCAGCAAGATGGCACTGGCCTCAGCTACAGGCCTAGCTCACCCGTCAGTGACAGCAGAGACGAGCATCAACACAGATGCCTCAGATACCGCCGTGGGCGCTGTTCTGCAGCAGCGTCTGAATGGAATATGGACACCTATTTCGTTTTTCTCGCGCAAACTCCACGCAGCCGAGAAGAAGTACTCCACCTTCGATAAGGAGCTCCTTGCGATGTATTTGGCGGTGAAGAAATTCCGCTACTTCATTGAGGGACGCAAGTTCACGCTATTCACCGCCAAATACATCGCAAGGAGCTCCTTATCGAAGGTGGAGTACTTCTTCTCGGCTGCGTGGAGTTTGCGCGAGAAAAACGAAATAGGTGTCCATATTCCATTCAGACGCTGCTGCAGAACAGCGCCCACGGCGGTATCTGAGGCATCTGTGTTGATGCTCGTCTCTGCTGTCACTGACGGGTGAGCTAGGCCTGTAGATGAGGCCAGTGCCATCTTGCTGCGCTGAAATTGATCTTCGTGAAGTGCCGTCCATGCCGCGTCAAATTCACTGTCTTTCACATTCACGAGTGCGTACAGGGGAGTCAAAATAGCGGCAGCGTGTGGTACGAAACGCCTGTAGAAGTTCAACATCCCTAAAAATTCCTTCAGCGACTTAGTTGAACTCGGTCGCGGAAAGTCGGTGATGTGTTTTACTCTTTCCAGCAGCGGACGCACACCGAAAGCCGTGACACAGTGACCGAGAAACTCCAAACTCGGCTGGCCCAATACGCACTTCTGGGGGTTAACCACTAAGCCGTAATCTGCGAGCCTGCTGAATAGTTGACGCAGATGGATGCGGTGTTCGTCGGCTGACGCGCTCGCGACCAGTATGTCATCTAGATAGACATATGCAAAAGTAAAATCTCTAAACACATGGTCCATAAACCGCTGAAATGTCTGTGCCGCATTCTTTAGCCCAAATGGCATACGCGTATATTCAAAGAGCCCAAAAGGTGTTATGATGGCAGTCTTCGCGATGTCTGTTGCACTCATGGGTACTTGATTGTAAGCACGTACTAAATCGATTTTGGAGAATATGCTTTTTCCTTCCAACTGGCCAGCAAAATCCTGCATGTGAGGTATCGGATAGCGGTCGTCCTCAGAGACTGCGTTCAGAGCTCGGTAATCTCCGCAAGCTCGATACCCGCCAGATGGCTTCGCTACCATATGCAGAGGTGACGACCACGGTGAATTCGAAGGGCGAATTATGTCCATCTCCAGGAATTTTCGGAACTCATCCTTCGCTACTACTAGCTTGTCGGGAGAAAGTCGACGCGCGCGAGCAAACACCGGTCGACTACCACGTGTGTCGATGTGATGCTCCACTTTTCCTTGTAGGCGACATTTCTTGATGCATGGTGTCGTTACCTCGTGGAATTCATCCAATATGTCCGCATATCGATCCGTCTGAACCAACACACACAGCTTAGATACGGCCGAACGCCTATATGAGGCCGGAACGGTGAGAAATGTCTCAGCATCCATTAACCGTTTGCGCCCGACGTCTACCAAAAGTCCAAAATGTCTTAAGAAATCGGCGCCTATGATTGGCTTAGAGACTTCCGCGATGAGGAATGTCCACGTAAACGCTTTAGCCAACCCGAGATCCACTTGCATCGATCGCTCGCCAAAAGTGCAGATGGGTGATCCGTTTGCTGCCTGTAGTTGTATATCGACTGAAGGATTTCGACGGTCCTCAGCACTAGGCGGTAAAACGCTGATCTCAGCTCCAGTATCGATGAGATATCTCAACTTCGATACAGGATCGGCAATGGTAAGCAAGCGACTAGTAGATGTGCGCAGGTCGGTGGTCGCTGCTAACGACCTGCACGGCCGTTTCCCGCTTGACGGCAGCCTTAAGAACATTTGTTGGCGTTCGCGCCCCATACCAAATGGTACCAGCATAGCCCATCAGCATTAAGGCCGCGGTACATCCTCGAGCGACGACTAGCAACGGTCTCCGAACGGGAGCCACCACGCGCACGACGATTGCCGGCATACGGAGTCGATCTCTTCAGCTCCGCCACTTCCGCAGATATCATGTCGTTACTCGTCGTAAGTCTTGCCAGTTGCTGATGAAGAGAAGCCAGCGTAACGACGTCGTCTTCCCGTGATGCCTCCGCTTGAGTGACCGAGAAGCTGGGTGACGTCGCCTGCATCGCCGGTACGCTGGCTAGCCGGTCTGCCATCTGCGCCAACTGTTCAACGGTAAATAGGTCGGCTTGTGACCTGATTATCAGTTGCGTCTGCGCCGGTAACCGCCGTACAAATTCTTCTTTTGCGATTTCGTCACCCTCGATTGACCGGCCAAGTATACGCTCCATGAGACGTAACAAGTCGGAGGGGCGTTGGTCGGTGATTGGGCCTAGCTTGCGTAGTCGCTGTATGCGCTCGGCCGTGCTCGGTGTACGTCGCTCGACATACGCCTGTTTCAGATCATCGTAGCATGTAGGCGACGGCCCTCTCTCCATTAGGTCCATGACCACATCAGACTGCTCGGCCGTCGTGACATTTATGCAGTGGTCAAACATGGTCTGCTGCGCTGTTATCCTATGCAACCGGAACTTCGCCTCGCAGTGTAGAAACCACTTTCGCGGATTGTCCGGCCATAGCGCTGGCAGCTTTACCGCCACTGCGTTGACTTCCATGCCTAGCGGTGGATGGGCAGGCATTTCCATTGAAATTCCGGCAGCGGCGAGCAGTTCGCTACTAGCGGCTATCGTTTGTTGCGCGGACAATAGATCAGCCCGTGCACGCTGTAGGCGGCTCTATTGTAGGTCAGCGCACGGCGTGGTTGGCTTTATAACTGCGAATTGTGTGATCCCATTTTGTGTTGATCTATCGTGGGCAGGTGACCCGACAACTAACTGCGATTCCATTTTCTGGTGATCTATCGTGGGCGGTGACCCCTGTAATCCCATTTAGTGTTGCTATTATTAACAGTGACACCACGTCAACTGCAATGACACTTTATTTGCTATTGTGGGAGGTGACCCCCGACTTCTGGCACTTTTGCGTTGATGTTTTATCGGGGGCGGTGTCCCCCTACTTAATTGACTTTGCAATTCTTACATTGCTGTTCTATCGAGGGCGGCGACCCCCTAATTAACTGTGATTACAACAGTGCATTGATCTACTATTGTGGGCGGTGTCCCCCTAACTAACTAGGCTTTACAATTTTGCGTTGATCTACTACCGTGGGCGGTGACCCCTTCAATTTTGCGTTGATCTACTACCGTGGGCGGTGACCCCTTCAATTTTGCATTGATCTACTACCGTGGGCGGTGACCCCTTAACTAACTGTGATTCCACCCTCCTCCCCACCTTTCTTCCTTATTATCAATGCTTAGTTTAAATGCGATTGTACATCGTTGATGAAATAGGAAGTTGGAAGATGTCGAAACCGCTTTCCCCACTTTTGGCCTAATATAAGATGAACACGGGGGTTTGTCCCCTAGTATTTGGTGTTCATGGGGTTTTCTGCGCAGACAGGCTTCCTGTTTCTTCATCGGTATTCTTGGCTTATGTTTATAGAGGTTATCGAAATGGCCCCACCTGTTTGTAATTAAATTTGTGTATTGGTGGTGGAATGTCTGTATTCTTTGCATTACATGTTCATGACGACTTCTTGATGTATATATGTTATCGTCATGGTTGTAGGAATGTGGGCTCTGAGAAACGTGCCGGACGGGGCTGTACATGTGTTTAGTTCCTGTCGGGTTTGCTTAGAGGAGCTCACATTCCTGTTAATGTTCTTCCCAAAGTGGCTGCGTGATAAGCAGTCCACTTTGCAATAAAAACGTCATTTATTTGGCCTGTTTCAATTCTCTCCTACATCGGACTTGTGTTGGTTATTGCATAAATATATATATATATATATATATATATATATATATATATATATATATACTTATATATATATATATATATATATATATATATATATATATATATACATATATATATATATATATATATATATATATATATATATATATATATATATATATATATATATATGTATATATATATATGTATATATATATATGTATATATATATATACAAACACACAAACACACCCACACACACACACACACACACACACACACACACACACACACACACACACACACACACACACACACACACGCACATACATTTTAATAATAATAATAATAATACTTATATTATTATCTTCTACACATACACAACTAATATTACCCGAGGTAAAGTGGGCCTCAGTGTGCCCTCTCATGCTCATACATATACTCCATATACAGCTGGACAACTGGCACCGTGCAGTGATCTCTCTTCGGTAAGTGGTCACATGATCATTCACTGTGAATCGACAAAGGACTGGATGACTCGTGCGCCATCAGGGACGCAAACAAAGTCTTACTGTCGCACGAGCGCCATTGATCGACCGGCAAATATGAATGAACAGGGCCAAACCTGCGGCTACCCACCAACTGACCATGTCGCAGATACCAGTGAGGTATTGGCAAATGTCCTGGACAGTTTGACAGACAGGCTTTCGAACCGTGAACACTTACCCAAGATGATGCCTGAGAAATTCAGTGGTGACCTGCTCCAGTACCCATACTGGAATCAGTCGTTCGAGACGATAGTGGAGCAGCACACCAATGTTGTGAGCCAAAGAACGTTTTTCCTTGGAAAGTGCACCGTCGGGGAGGCACACACGGCCATACAAGGATATCTCGCACTGAACACCGAGGAGGCCTATCATAAGGCTAGGGCCATCCTGCGCAGGCGATATGGCGACAAGTACACCTTGGCAAAGGAGTGCAATAGGAAGATCAGAGACTGGCCATTCGTGAAGCATGGTGACGGCAAGGGACTTCTCGGGTTCTCTGACTTCCTACTGCACTGCAAGACGGCTATCCAGTCAACTAATCACCTATGCTCGTTGGATTCGGAGGAGGAAATAACAAGGATGTTGGAGAAATTGCCGAAGAACATAAATGATCGGTGGAGTCGCATTGTGGACAAATGGCTGAATAGGGAGGACGAGGAAACACAATGCTACCCTCCTTTTGAGTCATTCTGTGACTTCTTGGAGCAAGAATCGCGCATCTCGTGCAACACTGTCAACTTCAAACAGAATAGCACATGTATGAAAGAGGAGAAAAGGGTGGTAAGAGGTTTTCGCCAGAAGATGAAGGCGCGTTCATTTTCGACTGATGTTCGGGAAGATGAGAACCTCTCAGGCTGCAATGAGGTGACTGTCCTCGCCCCTGCCCATGCACCGGTGCAGAGCAAGGACAGGAGCTTTGTGCTCTGTGGGCGGTCGCACATCTTGGAGTCTTGCGGGCAGTTTCACAAAATTAAACTTGCTGATCGCAAGGCCTTTCTGAAGAAGAAGGGATTTTTTACGGGTGTATGGATGGAATACATCTGAAGGGACCAGCCTTTCTCTGGTCTGCCATACCGCTGCAAGTAACCCGAGAGTGCATGACAGTTAGCTCAGACAATCCTGAAATAAAGAAGGTCGTTGCACACAACGCCCAGGCCAAGCCCACCTTCAGTAACTTTCTGGACAGGATCGGATACTTCTCCGACTGGCATCACGCTAAGCGTGCGTGGCTGTATGTCTCAGATTCAGGGACATATTGAAGGCAAGAGTAGTGAAAGGACCAGTGAACTGAGAATCTGACAAAACACTCAGTACTAAAGGAAAGCGTGGTTACAGACCGGTGGGTGTAACAGCATTGCAGCAAGCAGAAAAGGTCATCATCATGGCGGTCCAAGCAAAGGCTTTCCCAAGGGAACTGATCACTCTTCGTCGGCTAGGAGCATATGCAGCTGACCGGAATCAGTGTGGAAAGCAAAACCTGTCACTCAAGAAGGACAGTTGTCTCTACCGTCTAGATCCATACGTGGGTAGTGACGGCCTAATACGCGTTGGCGGCAGGTTAAGACGTACCAATATACCCAGTGACTTGGCACACCCTGTTGCCTTACCTAAAGAGAGTCATGTGACAAGGTTGGTGATTAGTCATCACCACCAGCAGGTTTGCTATTCCGGCCGCGGGGTGACTCTCAACGAGATACGAACCTCTGGCTATTGGATCATGGGCTACTGTCACTTCCTACCTGTGGAATTGTGTCAAGTGTAGGAAGATGCGTGGCGGGACTGTGACTCAAAAAATGGCCAACCTGCCAGAGGATAGGTTGGAGCCATCGGACCCCTTCACCTATAGTGCTGTGGATTTCTTCGGTCCCTTTTATATAAACGAAGGAGGGAGTGAGAAGAAAAAATGTGGAGTTATTTTCACGTGCATGGCCAGCCGGGCTGTGCATATCGAGACGGCGAACACCCTGTCAAAGGATTCATTCATCAATGCCTACCGAGATTTCGTAGGCCGACGTGGATCCGTCAGACAGCTGCGCTCTGAACGCGGTACCAATTTCGAGGGAGCTCGCTCTGAACTTGAGGCAGCTTTGGCTGAAATGAATGATAGAAAGATCACCGCAGAACTGTTGAGCAAAATTTTGACTGGGTGACCTTCAATATGAATCCCCCTCACGCCAGCCATATGGGTGGTGTCTGGGAGCGGATGATCCGATCTGTCAGGAATGTGTTGTCAGCCCTACTCAACGCACATGGCGATCGATTGGATGACACACTCTGATGGTGGAAGCAGAAGCCGTAGTGAACAGCCGGCCGATTACTTACCCCGACAGCACAGTTCCCAACTCTGGGGAGCCCCTCTCCCCGAGTCAGGTTTTGACTCTTAAGTCAAGAGTCGTGCTACCACCGCCCGGGATCTTCATGAAGGAAGATCTGTACTGCCGTAAACGTTGGCGTCTGGTTCAGTTCCTAGCCAACCAATTCTTGAACAGGTGGCGTGCAGAATATTTACTGGCTCTGCAAGAAAGATTCAAGTGGAACAAGCAGCATCACAACCTTAAGACAGGCAACATTGTCTTTGTAAAGGATGAATTCACCCCGCGTTGTCAGTGGCCTTTGGCCCGAGTCAACCAGATCTACCCAAGCGAAGACGGTTTGATTCGCAAGGTCAAGATGATGATAGGAAGTTCGATATATGATTGTCCAGTATACAAGCTAGTGCTTCTCTATGCACCGGGAAACTCCGACGAGGAGCCCAATAAGTACATGCACTTGTATAATGACATTTGTTTTTGGACACTGAGTCATTTTGTATCGGGTGTGGTGATCATACTTAGAATTAACATATCTTGAAATTTATTTTGAGTTAAATTAGTATATGGTTAACTAAATTTAGAGGAGCCATGTAAGTGCTAGTAATTGTATATACTGTTAGTTCAGTTGTGTGGTGGCGCCATCTGGAAGATGCATGTGTGCTATAGAGAATGGGAACAGAGATTCCGCTAGGAGATGGCAACCCTGTGATCAAGGTAAAGGCGTGTTTAATGTACTGTAGCAAACTGTATGCTATATTTGAGCATATAACATTCATTACATTTGATAAAACATGACTTGTAAACTAGCTATTGTTTTTTCCCCGGACTCAACTTCTAATAAGTAGTAATAAGGGGTATTTGTGCCTTTATTGGTAATGTTCATGTTTTCTAAACATGTCATTGTATTGTTTCATTTATACCTTACTTTTCATCTTGTATTTTAGTTTTACGTAAATTAACAGACAACAGCTTTGATTGATTTGGACATAGCGTTCAGAGTTGATGTATGAAACGCTACATTATGTGATATTGGATTACTTTACGTCTGGACAAGCGAGTGATTCAGACGATGGCACATTTCACGAAGAGAAGTCCGACTTGGAAAGTGATATTGAAGATCTGACGAAACTGACAGCTGCCGCTGTGGGCATGGCAACCACTGGCGTTGGTCACGATGACACCGAAGCTGGTAGCGAAATCGACGAAGGTACTAGTAATGATAATAGAGTATATTTGTTACCTCTTTGTAAGAAAAAGATGTACGTAATTTCTGCTTTTTAATTGTTTTTAGTTCTTCACTGCAGCTTTTTAAACAAGTTATTTTGAAATGTCAAAGTTGATAATGTCAATCTCAATGCTATGTCATTGTTTATGTGCTTGTGCAAACTGTGTGATTGTGCCAACACTTTCATTAAATTCCACTGTTATGTTTCATCGACATATATTTCTGCCTCTGATGATATCGCTGAGATACTTCCGCCGCTGCCCGCTTTTAAGATTGAAAAAAAGTGTAGCAACCGACAACTTCCGCTGTAGTTGCCGTCACTACACCATGGATTTCCTCCTGATGATATATATATATATATATATATATATATATATATATATTTATATATATATATATATATATATATATATATATATATATATATATATATATATATATATATATATATATATATATATATATATATATATATATATATATATATATATATATATATATATATATAGTGTGCAATATTGGATATATGAACGAATAGCAAAGACTATGGATGGGGGTAGGGAACATCCCACCTTTGATGTCATTGTCATATATATATATATATATATATATATATATATATATATATACACACACACAAACACATATATACGGCGTGATCGCAGTAAAGATATCAATAGCGACACGTGCAGAGATTGTCCCTCGTAGACAGCTATCAATGTCCACAAGAGCGTTGATGGTTCCGGGTAGGCAGCTATCAACGTCGATAGGAGCGTTGACTATCCCGGGCAGGCAGCTACCAACGTCGATACGAGCGTTGATGATCCAGGGTAGGCAGCTAGGCGGCGGTGTCGTCATCCACTTGCACCTGCGGGTACGAACGAAACGAATTGTTAGGCACGCAGTGTATCTGGGCCGTCACATTGCAATCGACGTGTGGAGTAAGTGTCTTTCTTCTTCAGGGTCAGCCGCATCGTTATACCGAGCAATTCGGCAAACGTGTCTTGCTTTTCCTCTTCCAGGAAACTGTGCAGAGACGAGATATTCTCTCGTGAAATAATGTATCTTAGTGTCTCCTAAATTTATCAATATATAAATTTCAAAATTCGCATATACCTTAATATGTATTTGTGGCATAGAACCAAATACGACTGATTTGTGTTCTAAAGTGTTTTATTGTTGAACTTTGGGTATAAATTCACTCGTTGGCTCAATTTCGTACTTAAGAACACAGCTTCAATAGCAGAGTGTGACATAGCTTATATACAAAAGTGGCACAATGGTATGTATGTTACTGTCTACTTATAATGGAGAATAAGCCTGCCAAATATTCTCGCACATACATATTTTCAGTTATTGGTATTTTAGGTAGAAAAAAATCGTCATGATTTCCGAAAATAAAAAATACTGAATCCGCCAAATGTGCAATAGTTATAACTTATAAACTATTTGAGCTACAACTTTGCGGTTTGACATGTGTGGCTATATTTGCATAAGGATTAATTGATTTATTTTAAAGATGTGAATCCTACATGCGTTGGTTGATCTGAGACTGGATGAAATATCATACATTCATTTATTGGGTGGTAACAATCCTTCAACACAATTAAGAACACACATATTCACTGTCACACGTTTGAAGTTGATCAGTGGGTGAATTTGTTTACGTACATGGCACGCGGACAAAGGAGGAATGCGAGTGAGAAACTCACTCACTCACATGACAAATCGTACACTCAAAAGCCAATTAATTATTTAGTAGCCAAATAAATACTTAGAACAGCCACAATAAACCTTGCGTCCAAGTGCGTAGTCAACGGTGTGAATGTAGACATGTACCTTAACGTTGTGTGTATGTGTGCGTGTGTGCGTGCGTGCGTGCGTGCGTGCGTGCGTGCGTGCGTGTGAGTGTGTGTTCGGACGTATATGTGATTTATTCGTGCGCTTGCGTTTATCTGATATGACACAAAATACGAGCACTGCTTGATGCATACATGTTAATATATATATATATATATATATATATATATATATATATATATATATATATATATACATTCATACTATGCGTTTTCTTTCTGTTAACATCAATATTTTGATGCTGGTGGGAGTTATAATACTTCGATTTTTTAGAAATGTAAAGGTCATATTGTACATGTCTCCGTGTGTGATTTATACATCAAACGAACTGCGGCCATTCATATGGAATTATCATTTAGTTAAATGTATGTCCCCGGCAGAATGCACAAATGTATTATATGCACAAGATGGAAGAGCTTGTATCATGAAAGAAACATCAAGCCGTTTAATATGCGCAGTTTGACATTTTCGAACAGCTTTGAACTATCGAGAAAACGACACATCACGATCATTAAATGTCACAGCCAAAGAGGTCGGAGAATGGAGTTTGAAACAAAAAAGTGCACTTACCAACTTGGAAATATTCAAATGTTCTTAATTGTTGCAATTGCAACTGCAATGAGAAACAAACGCAAACTAAATTGTATCGACAATTTCCAAAAAACTTCTTTCGAGTGAACCATTTAGTCTACACTATTTAACATTGATAGCAATAGCTCACAGCTATCTTGTAGTGAATAGTGTTTTGTGTGATACGATGGCATCAGCTACCGCTACTTCTATGGCGAAGAAGGTACGGGCGTCAAGCAGCAGTTCGATGCCTAAGCAACGGAACGACTACGGAGATGACTCGAGTGAGAAAAGCGAAGATGGGTGGCGCCTGGAGAGCTTTATGTGAAATTACCAATTTCCATGGGATACGAAACGTCGCGAAGTTAAGCAACTTCCTGCATATGTGAGAAAATGATAAAGCTAATGTTATCTTACTGAAGAAATGGCGTAGACATAGAAACAACTATTTGGGCAAACAGTTGAATCCCACATAATGTGGTAAACTAGCAACCATTATCAGTCATACAACTACCTCGCATCTCACAAATCCCGTGGTTAAATGAGATTAGCATGTGTACTTCCACCGATGTTGTTGTTGTTGCATTACTTAAGTCCCACACACACATAAACAACTTGAGCGCTTTCCTGGAACTTATACAATACTGAATGGAAAAAATGGTACTATGCCGGTCGATGTTGGGCTAGTGACTGCGTAATAGGCAGTGACGTTTCTGATATTTCCATCACGTGTCACAGACGATGTGTGACGAAAATAAAAAGACAACACTTTCCTTACAGTGCGCAAATCGTACCTGTGCAGCTGGCACCAGCGGCGCCGCAACAGCAGCTTCGTGATATTCACACCCAGGTCGTAGCATAGTATAATAGCCGGATCACTGTCTAGTAGTCGGACCATGCAGCGGGACCAGAAACCGCGCAGTTGATAAATAGTCACATCGGTGAATAGCCATGCCTCAGAGTCCTAATGTTGTGCCACCCACATACCGCGTCAAGTGTCTCGCGCGGATTGCGCTGCTCCCCTTGCCCAGTATATAGGTTTCTTTCCATCGTATATATGATATACTAATAATTTAAATCGCTAACCAACGTACGTGACTGTTCTAAGCAACATTTATTATAGATGATTGTCGTAATTAAAAAATACGAAAATACTAAAATCACACAATATGTTATAACTAGGCTAATATGATTTCCGTTATATATTATATTCACATTCACGTTCAGTAATAGGTTTGGTGAATTGGAACAAGTGATATCGTTCAAATAAATATTTATTCGTTATAATTTTTAGTTTGTTGCGCTAACAACCATAATGCACATGCTGGATAATTACATGTATGTATGACATGATGTGTCATATTGTGACAGAAGCTCTTCGAATGTGTCAGTAAAATGTTGCTTCCGTTTGTTTCGTATTGCATTTACAATAATTAGTAGCACGCCACGAACATATTGATTTGGCCACCTCACTTGCCTGTTTGCACATTCTATTATTCGAGACTAATGTGGTTATGCCATTTAATGTTGGTTGTCCTATTAACCGTTCCGAGTGTAGCGAGATGAATAATTTATAGCATTGCATATTTGTTGCATTCCATAATCTTATAATGCATTTTGTTATCAGGCATTCATGTTCATGCCATCATGTTCAACAATTCTGGCTTTTTGCCCTTCTCATGTTGGGTTCTTGTAAAGATGTCATATGTTTTACAGTTATTGTTATTTCACACACACACACACACACACACACACACACACACACACACACACACACACACACACACACACACACACACACACACACACACGCACACGCACACGCACACGCACACGCACACGCACACGCACACGCACACACACACACACACACACACTCACACGCACACACACACACACACACACACACACTCACACACACACACACACACACACACACACACACACACACACACACACACTCACACGCACACACACACACACACACACACACACACACACACACACACACACACACACACACACACACACACACACACACCACACACACACACACGCACACACACACGCAAGCACACAATGTCATATATCCTCACATCATAATCATTGAACGCATGACCAACAGCAATACATGGACGTCACCTTGAGGTGTTTTTGTTGCAAACCGTCACAGCAAGAAATAAATGTAAATGTTTATTGATATCTATAGCACCATATTTATACAATAATATTCTATGGTGATGTACAATATAATAAATAGCATAGTAGAAAGTTAAAACAAAATAATCATTCAACATAATACAAATATTGATACAAAAAGGTAAAACTATAAAATGAGTAAACAATAAATGATTTCAGTAGAAACTTCGGACATATTTTATACAAGTATATAACAGGTGTAAAAGTATTTAAATTAGTAAAATTAATAAGTTAGTGTGTGTGTATATGTGTGTGTGCGTGCGTGCGTGCGTGTGTGTGTGTGTCATCGTCGCCGAAAGACATCAATAATACTCGACTACCGTTTTCAATGACGCACATGTCGTAGATGAATTTGCTGTGTACAAAGATGAAAGTCGTGGTGTACTGAAGAGGATAAAACAAGAGGAAAAACACCATGCTCTACTGTGGTCAGGCTGCCATACTTGATGCTATATCATTGCGTCAACTTCTATTGGTCAAACGAATAATACAGTGAAGAAACAGTTTCTTACTTTTTTCATTTATTGGTAAAGTAATACCAATGACACCAACTCTTGGAAACAAACTTATATAAGAGAAACAAGTGCTTAATAAGAATACAAATTGCATTTAGGGTGTAATTCAGATATCCACTCGAATAATATAACATGTTTTAGTGCTTATCTTTTTATCGTAGCTTGTGACAGTATAATATAGTACTTGTGCATGGGACGTGTAACACCAATGGCACATTCTTTCTTCCTACCGATAACCCTTATCAGTGCTAATTAGTAACGAACCAATTTTGTCATGAAAGCATCACTATATTTGCCTTATCTTCCGTATCTGAAATACCCCAGCACCTTCCTTTTTTCCTATATTTAATTTAATTTATTGTATGAATAGCCAGTATAGACATAGTTGTTATCTTGTATTTCAGGCTGAAAGTCAAAACTTCCGTAATTGAAATGTTTTATATATTTGTCATAAGTATGCGATCAATATGTATGGCGTTATATGTTTAGTATAAACTTCAATGCAACTGTTGAACATCCGAGGTATTTAAACTGTTTCCCTCTTTCCAGTTCTTGTCCATTGGCAGTTATGCGTGAACTAACTGTTTACTACTGTTTGTCATTATCTTGTTTTTGTGCGCTAATTTCCAATCCATATATGGCTGTTGTTTCGTCCAGTCGGTTAATCAAGTTGACGAGGTCTTCTTCCTCTCCATCCAACCCGTCGATGTCATTAGCGAACTGCAGTGTTGAACCTGCAGTGCTGTAGTTCAACTTGAAACATTAAAATCAGGAAGATAGCGGTGGTTTCTCGACTGTTTTAAATGGTTGTGGCATGTCCCTTAGTGTGAGGGAATTGTCCAAACAGACGTTTAAAAGTGCGATTCCAGACACTTTAGCGCAGTCATAGCCGAATGCCCTGATGCTTCCTATGGGAGTTGAACTGGTATTTGCATGAATCGTCTCCCTTTTAAACACTCCATATGTGTAAAAGTGATTAATTCACTGCATTGCGTGCTATATTATAATTCCACCACACAATGTAGTTCGTTTGAAAGTGTGCAAACTCATTACAGAGAGTGTTCCAATAATGTTAATTAATTAATTAAATTAAATTAAATTAAATGTTTTAATATGGTTCTAATTATAGTTATATTTACAGTAAAACCAAGTTGTTCAAAGACAGAAGACTTTTTTCGTTTAATACATTGAATGTATGTAAATATATTAAAATGTGTGTGTGTGTGTGTGTGTGTGTGTGTGTGTGTGTGTGTGTTTGTGTGTGTGTATGTGTATGTATATGTATATGTATATATATATATATATATATATATATATATATATATATATATATATATATATATATATATATATATATATATATATATATATGTGATTATGGGATATAAAGAAAACATGCAACGCGGTTTATGTAAGCACTAGGCATCATCACATATTTGAAAGGTCACAACAACGCAACTATGCACGTTACAATATTGCACTAATCCATAGCATATTTCCTTTTTATAACAGTTTCTGTTTTAACGGTTTCAACATTTAGTATGTCTTGGAATACCACTAGTGTTTAAGATATACAAGTATACAAGTTGACATATGGTTGGTTCGACACACTTGGAACGACGTGTAAGTTCATAGAAATCACCAAGGTGTTACCGTTCTTACTTTTAAACTTGTCATTGATGTCTAACAGTTTTCCAGAATAAACATAATTATATGACTGATATACGCAAGAGACAATATATTGCATTTTTCCAAATAAAGTGTATTTGTTTTGACCTCCGGTCATGTGTGAAACATATTTACGTGGTCCTTCACGGAAGTATTGCTGTCAGAATTCCGATGTCAATTGGTGAACCTGCGGTGGACCTGAAGGACAGGGGTAATGTAAAAGGTTACATACACGTTTATATGCATACGTGTATACATTTTGGCATTATCATCAAAAAAAGAAGGTAATCATCGGGGTAAAAAGGAAGAAATGACTGATTACAAAATATCAAAAAAATACATGGACAGACAACTGGGGAACATATCGTACGACCTTCTGTCCAGAACGATACAAGGCATACCGGAGGGGTGATCTATGATAGCTGATCTTCCCAGGGGAGATTGCACCACATAACGATATATTTATATTTTTATGCAGCTATACATTTATACAGCTATACAAACATAAAAATTAAACAAGAAATGTATAAATGATGCCTAAAAAATGATTGGTTTCATCTTTTCATCTGATGCGCCGATCTATATAATGCATATTCATGGCAACAAGTTGTGTATGAATATATACATGTCAAACAATATAATATATATTTTTTCCTAGAATTCCAGAATTCAACATCAATTATAATGCAACATTTCTCACCGATCGAGATGTCTGAGAAACTGTTACTTTCGCCTGCTGGGATCGGTTCTTGTGTGGTTTCTTCATTATAACAGGTTGAAAACGTCTGGTGGACGATGGCTTCCGTCTGTAACATAAGATACTATGTAATTTAATGACTCCTAGGCCATGACTCAAATGCCGCTTTCTTGGTGTCCACGAACTTGTGTTATTATGCTTAGCTAGAACACCTCCATGCTGCTTTCAATGCGGAATAAATATAAAACGATTAAGATATTAATTTGGCTCAGTCGAAATGGTGTTTTGTAAAATATTGCCTATTTTCCAAAATACCGAATATTATTGTTTTGTCTTATGTTTTATGCGAATAAGCATGTTTCTAAAATGAATGTATTAAATGTAAAAATAACATGGTTCTCCTTCATGGTTCTCATTGTTCCTCTGTTGATCTCTCAACTCGATAGCTGTCTTTGTAACGTGACTACATATATGTTATAGTATATATATATATATATATATATATATATATATATATATATATATGTATGTATGTATGTATGTGATATTTCGTTATCGTTAGCTACCTATGAAACAAAGGAGCGACGTTTGACAGCGACAATGAAGCTAGTGCGTTTTGAATCTACGCTTGGCCAGTAGCGACAAAAAAGCACCGAACAAAACTTTTCCGCTGGCTGCAGTCACTTTGTTGTTCCATTTAAATGGAAAGAAACGAACAACATATCATTACTTAAACATAGTTCAAGAAATAAGTCACATAATTACAGACCAGTGAGTTTACCATAAGTGATTTTTGTATTATTAGAAAGGTTATTTAATACAATATAGATAAATTCTTTGTTATGCTATACTTATTAACTCCATCACAACATGGATTCCTAAAAGCGAGGTCATGCTTAACAGGTGTGTTGTGCTTTGTGAAATAAATAATTAAATAATAACTAATTTAGACGGTAGATCACCTGTAGATATTATCTCCTGAGATTTATAGAATGCTTTCGACAAAGTGCCACATCAAACATTACTACTTACATTAAAAGCCTACGTTATCGGGGATTGCATAATCGACTTATGTCTGACTGACAGAATACAGCGTGCTGTTGTAGATCGGGAGCTTTCAAACTGTAAATCCGTTTTGAGTGGGGTACCACAAGGTTAACAATTATGGGGATAAACAACATTTACAAAATGATCTAGGTACATTATATAAATGGTCCGAACAATTAGCAGATGTTATTCAATTTTGGGAATTGTAAATGGCGACGCACAGCACGGGATACGGGAACTTGCAAACTGTAAAATGGGAGATACTGTTGTAGGTACTACCGTAAAAGAAAACGTCTCAAGAGTTACCATATGTGCTGATATGAAAGTTTCAAGTCAAAGTGTCATTGCAGCTTCAAAGAGTAATAACATTCTAGGGTTGATTAAGATAATGTAACATAGAAGGAAAAAGAGCAAATTATACATATGTGTAAAGCAATAGTTAGACCTCATATAGAATACTGTATACAAGTTTGGATGCCATATCGTAAGAAGGATATTGATACACTTGAAAGAATACAGATGGAAACAAATACAATATTTCCAGAGCTGAGAGACCTTAGGAGAGGAAAGCAAAGTTAAATGTTTAACGTATTGGATGGGTATGAACATACTCAAAGCAGTATTGTTTTCTCACTCAACTCAATAAAGATAGTAGAACTAGAGGATACGAGGTAACATTAGAACAGGATCAGTGTAAGTTGGATATCAGAAGAACTCATTCTCACACAGGACAAAGAATGAATGGAACAAATTATATATATATATATATATATATATATATATATATATATATACTGTATAAATGCTAGCAGCGTGAATATGTTTTAAAACGAGGTTAACACATATTTTAGGAGGGCGGTTTACACATAGATGAACAAATGATGGACTCTCGATAAACCAACTGCTTCCTTGTCCAATTGTCATTTCGGCTTTTGCCCTGTATCTTGCTAAATATTTTATTGATATCGTGTTAAATGTATGGTTACCTTTACTTAATAAAAGTTCAGCCACATATATACAAAAATGATGGATATATGAAGGAACAGACATGCATGGAGACAGACAGACACACTCAAATATGACTATCTTATATAGATGAAAGTTGCAAAGCGCTATATCTTTATAATTCATTTCGAACATGATTGAAATGATTCGGTGCACCTACCGATCGTTGTCCATAGAAGACGACTTTGCCACACATTACGGCTGACCAGATGGAAGCGATCGACTCGAAGAAATATACGATGATGCAGACGATGACCACGGCAATGAGTAACTTCCGCTTTCAACAAACACGAGCAACAAAAACACAGCGTTACCTTATAACAAAACGGTGTGATCAATTTTC
This sequence comes from Lamellibrachia columna, assembly GCA_963662155.1. NCBI lineage: Eukaryota > Metazoa > Annelida > Polychaeta > Sabellida > Siboglinidae > Lamellibrachia > Lamellibrachia columna. The sequence goes on from OY759262.1 coordinate 51,546,519, forward strand.
TGATTAAAACATTTATCTTCGAATTAATAATGACGGTGATGACTTCATAATCGGTAAACAATATTAAATTGGTCAGCAGATGGACGGACACGCTAAATAGTACGGATACAAAGCAATAAGCACACGGACTTAGATTTATAAAACCTTGAGACATGCAAGTAATAGTTGGTGTACTAACCAATAACCACCAGATAACACATCAATAAAACATATTACGCCAAAATGAGCTAAGATGTGATATTTCAATATTACATTTCCACAATACTAACGCACCCTTCCCTTCCGAAAGACGCATGGGATAGACCGCTCCCATCATTCCAATATTCCTGTGTTTGCTTACTTGGGGAAACAACAGCCCAGCTTCGTTGGTGTTGTCTAATTGCACTGCGGCAAATATGCATAGGAGGAAGCTAATCGTAGCAAACACGGAGGAGATGATTGACATCACCATGAAGCCAGTGATCTGCAAAAGAATACATTGTGACCGTATTTTCTCAAAATAGAACCAACTCTCAAATATTTTCGCATATAACATCAAAACCATATAAAATCGCAATTGAAAAAATGTAAAGAACCTCCAACAAATCATCAATGAACTGTCATGAATAAGAATTGTGGAAACGACAGCAACACACCTTCGGGACGGCAATCGGAGATAACTAATAGTAAGTAGGTTCAAACCCCTGTCCATTCGGTTAATTCCCTACATTTTATATACTAACCTACTGCATTTTCCTGCCACCAAGCAATACAACATGCCAACAAGAAATCAAGTAATTATGGCAAACGAATCTTGTTTGGGTGAGGTTTGAAATGCCTATGCTTGATAGAAAATAATCTATGCTAACTATTACACCGCGATGGTTCTCGTGATAATGTTTTTGTCTCGGTTAATGGAGTACATACATTTCATAACTGAATGTGTCTATGTAATCATTTTACATAGGTGAAATAATATATTAATGTAATATTTATTCACACTTATGAATATTTTCATTACTAAAAATATTGTAATCAACGTGTCTCCGGGTGCAGTATACTATGAAATGTACCAATTTTAGATACTATATTTAGAAAACCTCTCAGCAGTTCTTACCGGACATGAAGTCTTGGCTGACCCAGCTGGGAAACCGCACACTCCAGTTATCACGAACTGATGAAAGACATGTACAATTGTGTCAGGCATGTACGCTTGTATATATGGAAGTATGTATGTATGTATGTATGTATGTATGTATGTATGTATGTATGTATGTATGTATGTATGTATGTATGTATGTATGTATGTATGAATGTATGTATGTATGTATGTATGTATGTATATATGTATGTATGTATGTATGTATGTATGTATGTATGTATGTATGTATGAATGTATGTATGTGTGTAAGTATGTATGAATGTACGTATGTATGTATGTATGTATGTATACATGTATATATGCACGTATATGTATATGTACGCATGTATGTATATGTCTACATACATGTGTGTATGTGTGTTTGTGTGTATGTGCGTATGTGTGTATGTGTGCATGTGTCCAAGGGTGCATGGATGCATGTGTGCCTGCATACATCCGTGTATGCGTGTATGTAGGTGTGTGCGTTTATATTTGTACGCATGTATGAATGTGTGCATGTGTGTATGTGCGTATGTGTGTATGTGTGAATGTGTGTATATGCGTATGTGTATATTTGCGTATATGCGTATATGTGTATGTGTGCATGTGTGCATGTGCGCAAGGGTGCATGGGTGCATATGTGCATGTATTCACGGTTGCATGCGTGTGTGCGTTTATATGTGTACGCACGTATGAACCTATGCATGCACGAATGTATGCATGCATGTGTGATTGTGTTTATGTGACTGTATATGCATGTGTATATGTGCATGCGTGTATATGCGTGTGTACGTGTGAATAAGTTTGTATATGTGTGTGTATATGTGAAGGTTTGTAGGTATGTGGGTATGCATATATGTATGGGTGCATGTGTACATTTATATATATATATATATATATGTATATATATATATATATATATATATATATATATATATATGTATATATATATATATATATATATATATATATATGTATATATATATATATATATATATATATATATATATATATATATATATATATATACATATATATATATATATATATATATATATATATATATATATATATATATATATATATATATATATATATATATATATATATATATATATACGTATATATATATATATATATATATATATATACATGTATGCATATTTGTATGTATGTCTGAAGCAGGTTTTAGATGCGTATGTTTAAATGATAGGAGTATAGTAAATAAGAAAAACGAATTAAACATTATGGTAGAAGATACTGACCCTCACATAATTGGTATAACCGAACCATGGGCCAACACAGACATTACAGATGCTGAATTAGGATTGAGAGGATACGTAATGTTTAGGAGAGATCGAATAGGAAGAAGGGGAGGGGGAGTTATTTTATATGTTAAAGAATCTATTCAGGATTATGAAATAAATTTAGAAAGCGAAGCAGATTAAGATGAAGTTGTTTGGTGCAAAATAGTTTCAGGAAATTAAAAAATTAACTATTGGATTAGTTTACCGAAGTCCAAACAGAAACGAAGAGGATAACACAAAAATACAAAATGCTATAAAGGAAGTTAGAAAAGAGGAATGTATCATAATGTGAGATTTTAACCATGGACACATACAATGGAAATCTCTAGAGAGTACAGGGGGTGAGGACCAACAATTTTTATTTTTAATTCAGGAGAGCTTTCTTAATCAGCACATGATAGAACCAACCAACCCTTGAAAAAACAAGGAAAACGGTCTAGAAAGAAACACTTGTCAAAAGAAGCTATTAGAAAAATAGTGCTTAAGCAAACTATGTGGAGGGTTTATAGGCGTACCAGAAAGGATTAATACTATGCAAATTTCAAAGAGGCACTTAACTTAATTTGAAAAAAAAATTGGCAGGTAATATAAAAAAAAATACAGTAAGAGTTTCTATGCTTAAGTAAGGAGTAAACAGTAAGTTCGAGATAAGGTTGGACCAGTGGATAAAAACAGGGGAAACATAATTTCAGATGGGTTTCAAATGGCAGAGGACCTGAATGAGTATTTCAGCTCAATTTTTACCATAGAAGATATCACCTCATTTCTAGTTCCATTTATTAAATTTGAGGGCAATAAATCAGAACATTTAGGGCAATTATTTGTAACTCCTGAAATGC
>OY759262.1:51554784-51574784 GCA_963662155.1 Lamellibrachia columna
GACTCAGCGAGTAGTCATTCGTGATGCGTCATCGAACACAACATGGTTGACATCGGGTGTCCCGCAGGGTTCGGTGCGTGGACCATTGCTATTCTCGCTATACGTCCAACCCATCTGCGATATATTCAGAGCGCATGGACTTTCGTTTCATCATTACGCGGATGATCTGCAAGTGTACTGTCACTTTGACCTAACCGTGACAGGTTTGGCTACTACGCTGCGACGCATGGAAGACTGATGGGATGTTGTGAAGTAGTGGATGACATCAAACTGCCTGTGCATGAATGACAATAAAACGGAATATCTCCGTGTGGTACCCAAGACTACAGCTGCGCTCGTTGACAGCAGTGTAATACGTGTAGGGGATGTCATAATTATTGCGTCATGATTTGTTCGTAACCTTGGTGTCGTCATGGGTCAACACCTTGATCTTAAGAAGCAAGTGTCAAGCATCGTCAGTGTGTGTTCGTTCCATCTCCGCCACATTAACCGGATGAATCGTTATCTTCCAATGACAACAAAGGAACGTGTCGCCAATGCCATTATTACGTCACGGCTTGACTACTGTAATTCTCTTCTATATGGTACTTGTGTTAACAACATTACTCGCCTGCAGAGGATGCACAATTCGGCTGCGAGGTAAATCTTACGCCGGCCACGAAGCGATAGCGCCACGCCTCTTTTGTGCATTCGTCACTGGCTCCCAGTAGCGCGCAGAATCGAGTTGAAGCTCTTAGTGTTTACATATACAGCTGTGCATGGTGATGCGCCGAAATACCTATGTGATCTCGTATGCCCGTATACACCAACAAGAGTCTTGCGCTCTGCTAACAATAACATGTTAACGGTTCAGCGGACTCACGTCAAAGCTGGAGACTGTTCGTTTACAGTCGCTGCGGTGACTCTGTGGAACACTCTGCCAATTGACATTAAAATGTCAGACACTCTCTCCCCTTTCAAGGCACGCCTAGACTCACTTTTATCAAATCTCTTTCCAAGTTCTACATTCTAGTTTCTGCATTAATATAGTTATGTTATAATTATGAACTTATTTACATGTTTATTTGTTATAGCGTAACTACTTATACATTAGTTAAGTTATATATATATATATGTATACATGCATTTACATTTTCTGTCTCAATCCTAGTGAGATGTTATTAAAATTTATATTTTAGAATAGTTATTTAATTACTGTATTTAGTTTACTAAATTATTTTTCAACTTTTTATATATTTATTTATTGTTATTACGTTTTAGTATTATGCATTTAAAAAAAATTACTTATATATTTATATACGCTTAATATTATATGTGTTAATTACATAGCATACACATATATTTTACTTATTTAAAGTAGCTGTATACTGGTTGTAGAAATGGTTATAATTATTATTATTTTAGCAATTTTAGAAAACTACTTACAATTGTCTTGTACATGTTATAAAGCGCCACGAACAATATAACATTGGATCTGGCGCTATATGAAATAAAATGTATTATTATTATTATTATTATTATTATTATTATGCATGTATGTATGTATGTATGTACTCACGTATGTACGTATATAGGTATGTATGTCCGTATCCGTATCCACATATGTACTTATGTACGAATGTACGTATTCACGTATATACGCATGTGTTTGTATGTATGTATGTATATAGGTAGGTGTGTGTGTGTGTGTGTGTGTGTGTGTGTGTGTGTTGTGTGTGTGTGTGTGTGTGTGTGTGTGTGTGTGTGTGTGTGTGTGTGTGTGTGTGTGTGTGTGTGTGTGTGTGTGTGTGTGTGTGTGGGTGGGTGTGTGTGTGTTTGTGTGTGTGTGTGTGTTTGTGTGCGTGTGTATGTGCGCGCGCGCATGTGTTGGTGAATGTCAAAGCCAACGTCACGTAACTACCAACTCACCAGGACACCGCCGCCGAACTCTCTAACCGATCTGCCAGTTGAAAAGTAGGCGCCACTGGTAGCAATGACGACGATGTTGGCAATGAACAGTACGACTCCCATGCCCACCTGTAGCCCACCGAGAACGTACGATGATCTGCTTCCGTAATTTGAGTGGATCCCTCGAGTAATCGAGACAGGCATGACTACAACATTCGGGTTTGTCGTCGCTGGAATCATCGTCACAGATTATGCGATCCTGCTCCGTCGAAAATGGCTGCCGTACTGAGTGAGACTATGGCCACACCTGTGTGAATCGATAACGTGCGCGACTCGCGTACGGAGCGCCGTTCCTCGTTGATTGACGTAGCGTCATCCGTATTCAGTGTGTTGATACCTTAGACTATCTGGTTTAATGTTGCATTATGGTGTATTCTCATTGGTAGCGTTATTTGTTGGGTTTTGTAGCCCTGATGTCATGTTGGAGATCATCAGTCATGTCTAAAAAGGCGCTCCTTACAGCATTATCTATATTTTGAACAGTTTCACTGCTCTTAACGCATTGCTGACTCTATTTACTTAAAGCGAACTGAAACAAAAGCCAAAGAGGTCAAACAAATAATAACCGTAAGCAGGTCCCGACAAAATGCGATTTTCAGCGAGATTCGTAAACTCGTGATTGATCACGCATCTTTATCGCACGCTTAGTTAAGTGCGCATAAACTAAATACACCGGGAGTCGACGGGGTATCGAGCTGCGGAAAACACACGAAATGAATTTTTGGCCTATAGGATGAAAAGCCTTTTTGTGGGGCTGGGTAGCGAGCACCTAGCTGATTAGCTAGGTGTGTTTAACAAACAACCTGTTCCCATCTCTATCCTGCACACCCCTCTATCGGTAAGGCGCTTAATTAAGCGGGCCCAATTACACCAACCGATCATGTGACTTTTTCGAGAAATATTACTGGCCAGCGGTGCACGCTGGGGAAATTTGCAGATGGCGAGCGGGACCATGTTTTGAATCACTTTTCTTCGCTGCGCCATACGAACATCATCCGAGCTTCTGAATTTATTCCCACCCACCCTCCCGATGTATTTGTACTTCTGTGTCGATACGCTTTCTAAACTTGCATATTACGTGTCAACATGTCTAGATATCGAATTGATCTGAATGTTGTATGGGGGGTTTATTCCCCCACTTTTGTGTATATCATTGTAAATACTCTAGCTAGCACTATATACATATAATTATGTATGCTTGTCTGCACATAGGTATATTTTCCCTCTTTGTATACTGTCGCTTTGTTTAAGAGCAGCAAGGGGTTTTTGTTGGGTATGAATAAAATTGGATTGCCCGTTACCAACCTACCAAGTAGTTGGTGTATTTATACAAACAGAGAAAGGTCTGCACAAGCGTGTCCCCATTTCATTGTAAACACAAATACACCGGGAATCGACGGGGTATCGAGCTGCGGAAAACACACGAAAAACTACTGCTTACAACTAGTTTATGTTTATCATAGCATTATTAGTTGCATTAAAGCACTTCACTGTTATATTAAGTATATATCAGACCCAATCATACTGCAGAAAGAGCGAGGCGGCTCTTGATAGATGTCACGTTTTAAACATTTTGTCCAAGAAATTTAACAACGACAATCTGACTTGTTTATTAGCGGGTCAAGCGAACGGTAGAAACACATTTATTTTTAGCTCAAGGGTCACCAAACAGGATTATGTTATTACCTCATGCATAACACCAGCATACCTACATGTCCTAGATACCACGGCGATGACAGAAAAACAACAAGAGAGACTGAACGTTTGGAGGAAAAACTGGAATGAGAGAAAGACTTGTGGGAGTAAAAAGAATCGATAAGCGAAGAATGGAGGAGCTGAGGGAGGAATTTGTTGCGAGAGAAAGTCTCACGTGGAAGCTGGTGAGGAGCCGGCTAAAGTAGACTAAATATGTGGAAAGAATGGAAGGGTTACGAATGCGAAGAGAGCAGATGTGCTTGGGTGGAGGGTAGAAGGAGAAGAGGAAGACCGATACTGATATGGGAGGACTGCGTGAAGAAAGATTTCGGAGTGGGAGGGTAGTAGAGAACGAGGGTTAGGGATAGAGGGTAGTGGAGATGATTGGTGGAGACGGTAGTAAAACTGGACTAGTTATGAAGAAGAAGGGAAACAAAAATCGACGACCAGCCTCACCCCGGACTACAGCGAAAAGGAGGAGAGCAACATGATGCCTTGTTTAACATCAGCATCCGACAATACAAGGCACCCATGTCATTTGCACCAATGACCATTATTAAAACTGTTTTGGCAGCATATGTCGAAACATCCACCCCAAACACAACTAATGCTGTGGGTGATAAAGCTAGACGTATGCTCTCATGACATTCGGAAGGGGCTCGCGCACTAAGACACAGAACTACGCGAGAACAAATTGCACACAACATATCCACTCGTGAGTGAAACCCTTTCAAAGGCATGCACCATTAAATTCTTCGTAAAGTAGGGACCATATTTGAAAATAAAATAACTGTTATAACATTGCACTTTCGGGTTATTGCAGTGGCACTCACAATGTTGTGTTTGTGCTAAGCAGCTATATTTTTTTCAAATAATGAATCATAAAGGCAGGGAGTCTTCATGCTTTTATAATAAGTTTTAATCTACGTAATATAAAAATTTTCCTTTTATAAAAAATCAAGCAATTTTATTTACACGTGACAATTCCTTTCCGTGACCTCCCCAACAATTTGCTTTATATTATTTAGAAAATAGATGTGCACCCAACATAGGTATTAACGGGCATTGGATTTGTTGAGTTGCCGTGTTCAGACGTTCCAGCTAAACAGTGCATTTGTATTACATTTCAAATTGGGTAGAACTTCGAAAAGGGAACTTTCAGAGTACGTATGTATATGTATATGTATATGTATATGTATATATATATATATATATATATATATATATATATATATATATATATATATATATATATATATATATATATATATATGTCGGTCGGTCGTTCGGTCGGTCGGTCGGTCGGTATGTCGGTCGGTCTGTCGGTCGGTCTGTCGGTCGGTCGGTCGGTCGGTCGGTCGGTCGGTCGGACGGTCGGTCGGTCGGTCGGTCGGTCGGTCGGTCGGACGGACGGACGGTCGGTCGGTCGGTCGGTCGGTCGGTCGGTCGGGCGGTCGGTCGGTCGGTCGGTCGGTCGGTCGGTCGGTCGGTCGGTCGGTCGGTCGGTCGGTCGGTCGGTCGGTCGGTCGGTCGGTCGGTCGGTCGGTCGGTCGGTCGGTCGGTCGGTCGGTCGGTCGGTCGGTCGGTCGGTCGGTCGGTCGGTCGGTCGGTCGGTCGGTCGGTCGGTCGGTCGGTCGGTCGGTCGGTCGGTCGGTCGGTCGGTCGGATTATCTGGGTCGGTCGGACGTGATTATCTGGTAAATGTTATAGTAGGTTAGCGTAAACGTGAAATATTACCCTAGTTACGAAAGACTTTACATTGTCTTGCACAACAAAACATTGCAGCTTTCAGTTCGCCTATCTTCCATATTGACAATTTCGAAATCTCTGATTGAGAACAAAATGTCTGTCGACGTGCAAACACTTGTCAACTACGTAACAATTTCTAAAATAGTTGGTATTAAATCGAACAAAACGTGTTTACAATGTATGCAATGGTGGACACCATACTTCATGTATACAACATGGAACTCGTGCTGTTCGCGATGAGGGTTTGCTCAAATAACAATAATTCTGGTCGGTCGGTCAACACCATGATTTTTTTTCGCCTTAGTGTTTGTGACAGTTAACAATAAAACAATATTATAACATATGTGACATTATTCTTACAATTTATATCAATTTTGCTCCTTCAAACGCACACACACACACACACACACACACACACACACACACACACACACGCACGCACGCACGCACGCACGCACGCACGCACGCGACATTAGTCTACACAAACTATGTTTCACGTACGCACGTAAGCTCGTACGCACGTACGTACACACGCTCGTACGCACGCTCGTGCGCATGCTGTGTTGAATCACTAAATTGCGACTGTCGGTACCTATTTCGAAGTAAACGTGTTCCTGGTTATGAAAATGTCATCGCTGATCGCCTTTCACGACTTCAGATTGCAGAAGCCAGACAGACAGCGCCATAGTTGGTCGTGCGACCTGCCATCCTACCAGCTCACCTGAGATCCGATGTGCTCGTAACGTGAATTGATGAAAGCTTACCTGGCTCCAACTGCTCGAGTAGCATATCGTCGTAGTATTAATATACTGCGAGAATACCTCGTTGTCAGATGTCCTATATCACGCAAACACTTGGCTGGTATCTACGGTATCTAGTTCCATCAGAATGGAAAGAAGCAAACATTACGCCATTATTTAACAAGGGTTCGAGGAATAAGCCAGAAAATTACAGACCAGTGAGTTTAACATCAGTTATATGTAAATTACTCGAAACATTAATTAGAGACCACATGGTGAAATTCCTTGTAAAACATAATTTAACAAATACATCTCAACATGGGTTCCTAAAAGCAAGGTCATGTCTAACCAATCTCTTGTGTTTTTTTGAAGAAATTACAAAGTGGGTAGATGACGGGTCACCAGTGGATGTTGTCTACTTAGATTATCAGAAAGCTTTCGATAAAGTGCCACACCAAATATTGATACTTAAACTAAAAGCCCATGGTATAGGTAATGATGTAATCAACTGGATAGAAAAGTGGCTTACACACAGAAGACAGAGAGTAATAATAGACGGTGATATTTCAAACTGGAAATCGGTTTTGAGTGGGGTACCACAGGAATCAGTATTAGGCCCTATACTGTTTTTAACATATATCAATGACCTAGAAGATAACATATCTAGCAAAGTACTCAAATATGCAGATGACACAAAAGTATTCAGAAAGGTTACAAATGATACAGATAAACAAAGTTTACAGGATGATCTAGATAAATTAGTTAAATGGTCAGAAAAATGGCAAATGTTATTAAATTTTGGGAAGTGCAAGTGTATACACATAGAACATGGAAACATGGACGAAGAATATAAAACGGGGGAAGCTGTACTAGGTAGAAACACACAAGAAAAGGACTGAGGAGTAACATTTAGTGCTGACATGAAAGTTTCAGAGCAATGTGGGATTGCTGCTTCAAAAGGAAATCAAATTCTAGGGTTAATTAGGAGAACTATCATGTATAAGGAGAAACAGCTAATTGTACCACTGTACAAAGCAATAGTTAGACCACATTTGGAATATTGTAGTCTAACTATTGCTTTGAACAGCTAATTGTACCACTGTACAAAGCAATAGTTAGACCACATTTGGAATATTGTATTCAAGCATGGAGGCCGTATCGTAAAAAGGACGTAGACAATCAAGAAAGAATAAAACGAAGAGCAACCAAAATGATTCCAGAATTGAGATACCTTAGTTACGAAAGTCGCTTATTACAATGTGGTTTGACAACACTAGATACCAGGAGACTAAGAAGAGACCAAATAGAAGTATTTAAAATAGTGAACGGTTATGAGGATGTTGATAGGAATATGTTCTTCAAACTTAAAGAAGGCAGTAGAACCAGAGGATACAATGCAGCATTAGTTAAGGAGCAGTGTAGGTTGTACATGAGAAAGTACTCTTTCTCACAGAGGGTAATAAATGAATGGAACAAACTGCCAAATGATTGTGTTAATGCTAGTAGTGTGAATATGTTTAAAAATAGAATTGCCAGATATTTAATAAGGGTGGGCTACACATAGATGAGAACATTTTTGGACTCTCGATAAGCCAATGGCTTCCTTGTCCACTTGCCATCTGGAACTTGTTTGGGATGGCAATCTTTTTAAATCTTGTTAACTTTTTTTAAACACACGATAGCTGCCATGATTTTATTGGCGTTTCAATGCTTTTTGCGGATAGATGAGATCACCATGCATACTAGGGTATTGCCTACCTGTCTCTTATAGCGTAGTGATGTGGAGGTTGTGCCAGGACATACGCCCTGCCAAACCACATCTGCGGTTGGTCATGCGGCACTTCAAACACCAAAAAGGTGACAGGCCGGTTGTACTTAAGATCTTTTTAGCACCGACCATATTCTCGGGGACATACCTACGCCGCTATATTCGCTACAGTGGCTCCACACCCGGGCAGCTATTCCTCTTTGCTGGTCACAGTCATGTGACTCGGTTCGACTTTGCCACACAATTATCCGCTTACCTGATGTATGCAGGCCGTAATCCTCAGTTTTACAAATATTATTCATTCAGAATAGGGGCGGCCACGACTGCCACGTCAAAGGGGTTTACATACCTGCAAATTTTACAAATAGGGCGGTGAAAATCTGTTGCATTTTGCCACTACATTCGCATTCCCATGAGGCAGTTGTAAACCCCACCCATCCCTGGGGAGTGTCATTATTCCCTTCTGTGTCTGGCTGAACCACGTCCACTCCTACCTGCGAAGCCGGCACGCGGGGTTTACGTTGCGGTGATGCTGCTGCTCGCCTCACGTATCACGCTGGGTTTCACTCTACATATTCATTTCGCTATGTCAGTTCGGTCTGCCATTCTTGTCTTCTCAACCGGAACTGAGGGCTGGGGTGGTGGGTGTGGCTTACGAACCTCGTCATACATACATACTTACATACATACATACATACATACATACATACATACATACATACATACATACATACATACATACATACATACATACATACATACATACATAATATGCGTTGATTTTCATTCTGTAAACAACAATATTTCGATGCTGGTGAGAGTTGTTAGGAATGTAAAGGTCATATTCATAACATATACTGTATTTAATTTACAATCGGCCCAGTCACAACCTATGCATGTCTCCGTGTGTGATTTATATATCAAACGAGCTGCGGTCATTCATACCGAATTATCATTTAGTTAAATTTATATCCCCGGCAGAAGACACAAATGTAGTTTACCTATACGAGCTTTTATCGTCATCGAAACATCACGCCGTTTAATATGCACAGTTTGACATTTTTGAAGAGCATTGAACTATCGAGAGAATGACACATCACAATCATTAAATGTCACCGCCAAAGATGTCGGATAATGGAGTGTGAAACACAAAAGTGCACTTATCAAATTGTAAATATTTAGATGCTGTTAACTGTTGCAATTGCAAATGCAATGAGAAACAAACGCAAACTAAATGGTAGCTTCAACCACGTGTTGGTGTCTAAAATCAACAGACTATGTATGTGCGTGCGTGCGTGTGTGTGTGTGTGTTTGTGTGTGAGTGTGTGTGTGTGTGTGTGTTTGTGTGTGTGTGTGTGTGTGTGCGTGTGTGAAATAATAATAAATATAACATATATGACAACTCTACAAGAACCCAACATGAGAAGTGCAAAAAAAAAACAGAATTGTTAGACACGATGGCATGAACACTAATGCCTGAGAACGAAACACACACACACACACACACACACACACACACACACACACACACACACACACACACACACACACACACACACACACACACACACACACACACACACACACACAAACACACACACACACACACACACACACACAAACACACACACACACACACACACACACACACACACACACACACACACACACACACACACACACACACACACACATTACTTTTAAATTAATTATTCATGTATATTTCTAATTGTGTAGTAGCGATGCTGCTGTTGTAATATTGTAATCCCCCAAACAGATAAAACTTCTTTCCACGAACTTCTGGTATGATGCATGGAAAGAAAGAAGGATACTATGCTGTTCGATCTTGGGCTAATGGCTACACATCAGACAGTGATAGATGTGATATTCCCATCAAGTGTTACATAGGATGTGGGGCGAGCGGAGAGTAATCAGCTCCGAACATGAGCACTTTATTTACGGTGCGCGAATTGACCACGCGCAGCAGATGTCGAAGCCAGTTCCAGCAGCAGCACTTCAGCATATTCGTGATGTCCACGCCCAGGTCGTCGTGTAGTACAGGTTCCGGATCACTGTCTGGCAGTCGATTCAGATAGCGTGATCGGAAACAACGGAATGTATGAATAATCGCATCGCTGAGTAGCCACGCCCCGAGCCGTAGAGCAGTACGCTCATAACGCTAGTGGGGTGCCTATCGTGGAGATCAAGTGACAGCGTATCAATGATGGAGCACTCCTATTAGTTTTGCTTTATTATTATTATTATCGGCAGTACTGTCCTCGTACTTACAATAGCGGTGCCGGTGACGGTGGCTGTTGCATTGGCGGTGGCGTTGGCGTTGGCGTTGGCGTTGACGTTGGCGGTGGCTTTGGCGGTGGCGGTGGCGATGGCGGTGGCGGTGGCGGTGGCGGTGGCGGTGGCGGTGGCGGTGGCGGTGGCGGCGGCGGCGGCGGTAGTGGTAGTGGTCGGATTAGTAGTATTATTACATACGTTAATTATATCGTAGTACTATCCTCGTACATACAACATAGTATTTATTACGATTTTATATTGCTGTTGTCATTGTGCTGTAAACTCACGATATAATCATATCTTCCTTGAGGTGCTTATTCTTCAGGAAGACGTCAGCGGTGTAATCGAACTTCGACAGGTTTGTCCGACTGTACATGTCGTCTAACTAGTGGTATGTCTTGTTTTTGTATGTAGCCACTAGTCTACACATTTTTTGTGTGCAATTGCACAATTGCGTCATACATGGACCCTCTATTCTATACATTTCTTGTGTGCAATTGCACAATTGCGTCATACATGGACCCTCTCTGATAAGATGCATGTGTTTTTCGTGTGTTTGTCGCAACTCGATACCCCGTTGACTCCCGGTGTATTTGTGTTGATAATGAAATGGGGACACGATCATATCCAACAAGGATTGCCGTTATACACGCTATAATTGTGACAATGTCTTCCTCAAATTGTGCACAGCCTGGTACAATACTGATTAAACTGGTATGTACGATGTACAAACCGTGACTGCAGGAAATAAATGTATATGTTTATTAATAATAATAATAATAATAATTGACTTCTATGGCGCCTATATCCTCAGGAACCTGAGCTCAGAGGCGCAACAAAACAGAATCAGTAGGCGTAATCGTAAACAAGGACGCGCAAAAGTCAGTATCATAACGAGGGACAACCGAACATTTATGGTGGGAATGCAATTTGGAATAGATATGTCTTGAGTTTTTTTCGGAAAATAGCAATAGTTTCGGATGTTTTCAAAGCGATAGGGAGTTCATTCCAGACCCTAGGCGCAGCGACAGAGAAAGCACGTTTACCCAAGTTAAGTTTCGTCCTAGGTACAATAAGTTGATGTGAAACTGATGATCTTAGCTGCGTAGGGATATTTGAAAGATGCAGGAGACTAGCCAAGTAGAATGGTTGTTGTGTAGATAGAGCACGATATGCAAGAGTGGACAGCTTAAAATTAATTCGATAAGAAACTGGAAGCCAGTGTAACTGTTTAAGTAGTGGTAGTGACGGTGAAAACCGAGGCGCCCTGAGAACCACACGTGCCAGACAATTTTGTACTCGTTGGAGTTTAGCCAAGTCTCTTTTAGCAATGTTGTTTAGTAGTGAATTGCTATAGTCAAGACGGCTGCTAATTAGTGCCGTTGATATTGTTTTAGCAGTAGATATAGATATGTGACGCCGAATTCGACGAAGATCACGAATATGATAGAAACAGGATTTACATACTTGAGAGATATGCTGGCGAAAGTTGAAATCACTGTCAAAGATAACACCTAGATTACGAACAGTATCTGATGGGAATGTATCACTGCCAAGCAGTTTAACAGGAAAATGGTTGATGACTTTATTTCGTTGTTGTTTAGTGCCAATCATAATAAAGTCTGTTTTATCTGGATTAAACTTTAGCTTACTTGATTCCATCCACGACAAGATATCAGTAAGGCAATCACTAAAAGTCGAAAGAGATTCTTGTACATTTGATTGTGAAAGTGATATGTAAACCTGTGTGTCATCAGCATAAAGGTGATGACTGAGATTACGATTAGCAATAACTTGGCTGAGCGATGTAGTATATAAGCTGAACAGAACAGGGCCAAGGACGGATCCTTGTGGCACTCCAAATGGTAGATGTTGTGGGCTAGATAATGTGCCAGATATGTTAATACTTTGATATCTGTCTGATAAAAATGATTTGAACCACCGAAGAGCTGGGCCAGAAATTCCAAAATATCTATGGAGGCGTTGTAAAAGGATTGAATGATCAATTGTATCGAAAGCAGCTGAGAGATCAAGTAAAGTGAGTGCTGTGACTTTGCCATTGTCCATGTTATCAACTATATCATTGTGTATCTTGAGAAGAGCTGTTTCAGTAGAATGGAATCGTTTATATGCAGACTGTAGATCATTTGATAAGTGATGGTTGTAAATATGTTCATGAAGGCGATTAGCAACTACTTTTTCCAATATTTTTGACAGAAAACTGAGATTAGAGATAGGACGATAATTCCTTAGGTCAACTTTGCACAAAGTTTGTTTTTTAATAAGAGGATTTACAAGAGCTTGTTAGAAATCCTGTGGAACAACTCCACTCTGCATTGAAAGGTTTATGATAGTAGTAATGGGAAAGATGAGTTGATCGATACAGCTTTTTAGTAGAAGTGTTGGAAATGGGTCAAGATCACAACATTTTTGTGTGGATATTTTTTAATAATGATGATAACTTCATTAGTAGTTGCAGGTGTGAAACTATGTAGTGTTTTTTCAGAAAGTGGCGGTTCAGGGAAATCATAGTCATTATTATTCATGACAAAATTTGATCGAATACGAGCAATCTTATCTGTAAAGTATTTTGAAAAAGAACTACACAATGTATCCAATGAAGAATGTTCAGGCAGTGCTTTTAATTTCTGCCGATGTAGAATTTTGTTAACAGATTTCCACATCTGCCGAGGGTTTTCAGAATTTGTTGTGATAAAATGTGTATAGTAATCAGACTTTGCTTTTGACATCATGTGATTACATATATGTAGCTGTTTAGTATAACGGGATCGATCAATTGGAGAACGAGTTCGTCGCCAAATTCTTTCAAGATATCGACGACGACGTTTTGCTACAATTATATCATTAGACATCCATGGTGATGGAGGGCGAACTTGTACACTTTTGGTTTGTTTCGGAGCATGTTTATCCAGAAGTTTACTTAATGTTTCATTGTACTGATTAACAAGCTCGCATAGTGTAGATTTAGGTTTGATCAAAAGATCAGAATTTGCTAGATCCTCATGAAGGGTATTTATGTTAATTTTATTTATTGGTCGAAATGTGATCATTTTTTTTCTAGATTTTGAACCAACTTGCAACCACAAATCGATAATGACACAAAGGTGATCTGATAAACCATCAGTAGGGAATATTGCTTTAATGTTAGTGCAAGTAGATCTAGTAATAAACAGGTCGAGCCAATGACTATGAACGTGTGTAGGAAATGAAACGTGTTGATGTAATGCATATGTTTGAAGGACATCCATGAATGATCTAGTATTTGGACATGGTAGATCAAGGTGGATATTGAAATCTCCAAACATGTAAATGTCTTCTTGGAATTGTAAGGTGGTTTCAAGGAAATCTGGAAATTCATCAAAGAATGTATTTGTGCTTGCAGGAGAACGGTAGATGCATATAAAATTAGCAGATAAGGATGAATGTTTTATAACAATACAAATTACCTCAAAACTTTGGTATTGAGGTGTATGAATAATTTCTACTTTATATATTTCAGGTACAAGGAATGCGACTCCACCACCCCTACCTGAACGACGGGGGTGATGGTATAGGCAAAAACCATTTGGGCAAATATCGGCAAGACAGACTGATGTATCAGATGCTAATAGCCATGTTTCAGTCAAAGCTAAAATGTCTATGTGTTTAGATAATATCAGATCAGAAAGGGCAGCAGAATTATGACGTACAGATCGAACATTAGTAGTGGCAAAGCGCATGTTTTGAAATGTTTTTGGTCCAGGATTTATTGAGATATCACCTGCAAGAAGGAGGATGATAGACAGTCTAAATGATGGGTTACAACCAGATTTTGTAGACCATTTTCTGTGTGTACATAGTCGAAGACAAGAAAGATGTAAAGATGACGTTTGTGAAAAGCTAAATCGTATACTATTGTTGATGAATATTTCAGAGTGTCTATATGTATTGTATATATCTTCATCAAAAGAATAGCATTTTTCTTTAAACAATGTAGACAAAGATAATAAACAAATGACCAGCACGAAGAGAAAATACATAATTATATGCTCAGTGATGAGTAAGGCTAAGTGCAGCTGCTGGGAAAGAAGTCACAATTCTAGGATCAACTTCATCAAGACTAATTTATTTAATTAGAAATGCTGACCAGGGCCGACTCTGATCACTAAATTGTGACTCCTAGGCCTGTTAGATGTTAACTAGGAGTTATAAGTGCATAATCGCGTGCTGAATAATTAAAATATTACAGAAGCAAATATATTAAGAGCATACAATTATAACGTTTAATTAAAAATACCAAAGCAAAGAAAAAGTGTTGTGCCGGCGACAAGAATGGGCGATAATAAAAGTAGTCAGTTAACGCATAACTGTCGAAGTATAAAACTTAATGTTAAAATACTTATCTTGACACTGACGTTGTGGTCAACATAAAACAGCACATTTAAATATTATATTGCGTAACACTGATTTAAAACTAAAACACTTTAAAGTTTAAAAATGTATAAAATAGCGGAGAACCAAATGTGATGGAGCCTGCTGGGGTTGCTACGCAAAGATTCAATCAATTATTGATTTCTATAGCACCATATTTATACAATAATATTCTATGTTGCTGTACAGTACAATAAATAGCATAGCAGAAAGTTAAAACAAAATAAGCGTTCAACATAATACAAATATTGATATAAAAAGGTAAAACTGTAAAATGAGTAAAATTTTTAATTTCAGTAGAAACTTCGGACATATTTTATATAAGTATCTAACAGGTGTAAAAGTATTTAAATTAGTAAAATTAATACGTTAATTGTATGCAATTATAATATAATTTCAGTTTCCTCTTAAAAATGCTGACATTGTTGCAGCTGCGAACATCTTTCGGGAGGGAGTTCCACAGTTTCGGTGCAGTAACTATAAAAGCACGATCTCCCAGTGTTTTCCTTGTTGTCCTTGGTACATCAAGTTTAAGATCATACTGGGATCTTAGCCCGTAATGGGTGCTACTAGGAGTCAGCATTCCCGACATATATTCTGGTACATGGCCGTGTAATGAATTAAACGTCAGTAGGCATATCTTACATTTAATATGACATTTCACCCGGCAACCAGTGAAGTGACTTTAGTACTGGAGTGATATGGTCTTATTTGCCGATTCTGCACAACACTCTGGCTGCGGTGTATTGAACCATTTGTAATTTCCGTATCAGGTATTTTGGTAAGCCGATCGAAACGGCATTACAGTAATCAATATGGCTGTGGACCAGAGCATGTTTCAGTTTCTCTGTACTTTGTTAATCAAGATATTTTCTGATTTTTCCGATTTTATCTGGTTGCGCAAAGGCTGCCCGACATTTGAACTTGACATGTTCTTCCATAGACATGTGGTAATCAAAATAAGCGCCCAAATTCCGTACACAATTCAGTGCACGTACCTCATAGCCCCCGATGTCAATGGCCGTGTTGGTGCACGTTGCTTGTTGTTGCGGAGTGCCGATTAAAATGTACTCAGTCTTGGAGTTGTTAATTTTTAGTTTATTGCCTTGCATCCAGCTACTGATGTCTCTAATGCACAGTTCCATGGACTCACAGATGCTGTATAAAGAATCAGGATGGAAACAACAGTAAACTTGATTAACATCTGCGTAGGCAAGCTCCAGCTTCCCATGCTGATCACTGGCAGGGAAAACAGGGCTCAGACGCCGTACCATTGATAAAATACGTTGCGACCTTGATTGGCAATAAAACGAAAACCAATTTAGAGTTGTGCTTGATACTCCAAAAGAGCCATTCATGATGTTTAACAAAACATCATTTTCCACTGCATCAAAAGCCGACGGCAAATCAATTAAGACCAGTTGTGTTACCTTCTGTTGATCCATGTTTAGAAGAATGTCAGATTGCACCTTAACTAGAGCAGTTTCTGTAGAATGCCCTGCTCTATAAGCAGACTGACAAGGTGGCAAAGGAAATCCAGAGTCTGAGTGTAGACAAAGTTGGTTTACAACAGCTCGCTCGCTTAGTTTTTACTCATACTAGAGATTCGATACACGATGATAGTTTTTTAGAATAGGATCCCATCCTCCTTTTCTAAGCAGAGGCACAAGTGCAGTCTTCCACTCGTGTTGGAATTCCTCAGTAACAATAGAGAGATTGATGATGTGCGTGAAGAGTGGAAGTATTTCCTCCATATACTCTTTGACCAATTTGGTTGGCATGGGGTAAAGAGCACAGCTGGTTGATTTAGATTTAATAACCAACTTGTGCACATCACCCTCGGAGACCACTGCAAATGTATTTAAGTTAACACGCACATTCTCATCTGTGAATGGTAGATATGGTGCTTCGGTAACACCAATGTCCGTTCGAATAGCATATATTTTTTCTTTAAAAAAAGTTGCCAAGTTCGTTTACAAGGTTTTCCACATAATCATGATCAGGTAGTGGAGTACTTTGCTTCTTGCCACACATTGTGTTTATGAGGGCATCTTCGTATCACCCTTAGCATATATGATTAAGTGAGAGAGATGATCAATTCGTTTGGTATTCAGTGCATTGACGTATTTGTTCCTAGCTCGGTGGAATGACAGCAAAGTTTCATGTTTTTATCCCGCCTCCAGATTAATTCAGTTTCCGTCGCTGCGACTTTAGTGATTTGAGTTCATCGTCGAACCATGGTACCAATGGCCTCACAACAATAGTTATGGGTTTGAAGGGTGCGTACCTATCCAACATCTGTCTCAATTTCCTATTGTAGTCACCACCTAGGTGATTGATATCCGAGATATTCAATAGTGCATTAGTAATTTCTTTCAGGTCAGTACTAAAACCACTATTGTCGATTTGTTTCAGTTTCCTGTATCATTTCGTACGTGTCTCTGAATGAGGACTGAGCATGTTTACTCTATACGTTAGAAATAAATCACGGGGAATGGATGGAATTCCTCCAAAAGTACTAATGGAAAAAGTAAAACAAATCAGTTTACCACTTGCGGGAGTGTTCAACTTGTCATTAAAAGAGGGAGTTGGTCCTTTTGAATTGAATGAAGCAAACATCATACCGTTATTTAAAAAGGGTTCGAGAAATAAGTCGGACAAGTGAGCTTAACGTCAGTGATTTGTAAATTACAAAGGTTAATTAAAGAAAATATGGTGGAATTCCTTTTTAGGCATAAATTATTAAATTCATCTAAACACGGATTCCTAAAAGCGAGGTCATGCTTAACAGATATGTTATGTTTTTTTTTGAAGAAATCACTAAGTGGATAGAAGAAGGATCGCCAGTAGATATTATCTACTTAGATTTTCAGAAAGTTTTTCAAAAAGTGCCACATAAAAGATTACTATTGACTGGACAGAATAATGTCTGGCTTAAAAAAAACGTGCATTGTAGTATATGCACAGGTTTATAATTGGAAATCAGTTTTGAGTGGGGCACCACAAGGATCAGTATTAGGACCTTTATTATTCTTAATATATATATATCAATGAATTGGACGACAATATAACAAGTAACGTACTGACATTTGCGGGTGACAAAAAATGCTAAGAAAGGTTAACAATGGTGGTGATCAACAATATTTACAAAATATCTTTACAAATTGGTTAAATTATATGAAAAATTACATATGTTATTAATTTTTGGGAAATATAAATGCTTTCTTAGAGGACACAGAAATTTGGATAAAAAAATATTATATGGAGATAATATTCTAGGCATTACTGTAGAAGAAAAGGACTCAGGAATAACAATAAGTGCTGATATGAAAATTTCATAACAGCGTGGTATTGCAGATTCAAAGATGTTATAAAACTATTCGGTTGATTTAGTGAAACATAACATGCAAGGCAAGAGGTATAAAGCTAAGTATACCTCTGTATAAAGCAATACCTCGTTTAGAATAGTGTATGCAAGCATGGAGACCATATCGTAATAAGGATATATATATATATATATATATATATATATATATATATATATATATATACGCTTGAACGCATACATATATATTTAATTACGAAGAACGCTTAAAAATAATGTGGTATAACAACTCTAGAGCAAGGAGGTTAACATAATACCAAATTAAGTTTTTTATGATATTGAATGGCACGAACGTTTTTTATAGAAATATGTTTTTATCACTCGAGAAATATAGTAAAACTAGAGGAAATTAAGTAAAATTAGTAAAGACTAGGTTCAGTGAAGATTGGGTATCAGGAAGATACACTAATTACATTCACAGAGGATTATAAATGAATGGAACAACTTGTCTATGAATTGTGTAACTGCTTGCAGCGTGAATATGATTTTAAAAAAGGTTGACACATATATGTCAGGAGGGCGGATTACACGTAGTTAAACATCGTTGGCTTCCTTGTCCACTTTACATCTGAGCCTTTTGCTTGGATGGCAAATCTTAAATGTTGCTAAAAGCGCTTATATCGTGAACGAAACATGACGCCGTTTAATATGCGCAGTTTGACATTTTGGAAGAGCTTCGAACTATCGAGAGAATGACACATCACGATCATCATTAAATGTCACCGCTAAATTGGTCGGATAATGGAATGTGCAACACAAAAGTGTGCTTACCAAATTTTTAATATTAATATGTTGTTAACTGTTGCAATTGCAGCTACATTAAAAAACAAACGCAAGCTAAATTGTATCGACAATTTCGGAAAGCTTCTATCGAGGGAACCATTTAGTCTACGCAGTTTGATATTCGTAGCAGCATCAACCACGTATTGGTGTCTACAATCAACAGCTCTCCGCTATATTGTAAACCTTTTTAATAGTGTTTGGTGTGATAAGATGGCATGAGCTACCGCTGCTTTCAGTTCAATGCATATGACTACGGAGATGACTCGAGTGAGAGAAGCGAAGATTGCGCGGCGCCTGGAGAGCTTTCTGTGAAATATCCACAGTCAAACAACATCCTGCTGAACATATGACAAAGTGATCGGGCTGATTAGATCTTATTGAAGGAATGGCGTAGAACATAGAACCAATTATTTGGGCAAATAGCTGAAGCCCCCATAATGTGGTAAACTAACAACCGTTATCAGTCATACAACTATACCTCGCATCTCACAAATCCCTTGATTAAATGAGATTGTCATGTGTATTTTCATCGCGACATGTTATTAGCGCGTTATATTGTTTGCGAATGAATACACCTTCATTTGAGCGAACCTACTTTACAGTCGAGGGAATAACAAAAACTAACAAGAAGAGAAAAACATCCCTGGCAATTCTTCAAGAACCCAACATTAGAAGTGCAACAAGCAAGAATCGCTAAGTATGTCATGAACAGGAATGCCAGAGAACGAAATACACTGTGTGATTATGGGATAAAAAAGAAAACATGCAACTCGGTGTATGTAAGCATTAGGCATCATCACACATTTGAATTGTCACAACAACGCCACTATGCCTGTTACAACATCGCACTAATCCATAGCATATTTACTTTTTATAACAGTTTCAGTTTTAACGGTTTCAACATTTAGTATGTCTTAGAATACCTGTAGTGTTTAAGATATACAAGTATACAAGTTGACATGTGGTTGGTTCTACATATTTGCAACGACGTGTACGTTCATAGAATTCACCAAGGTGTTGGTTCTTACTTTTTAACTTGTCATTGATGTCTAACTGTGTTCCACAATAAATAGATTGCTATGACTGATATATCAGGCAAGTGCAAGAGGCTTGTACACTATATTGCATTTTTCCAAAGAAGGTTAATTCACCAAGGTGTTACCATTCTTACTTTTTAACTTGTCATTGATGTCTACCTGTGTTCCAGAAT
>OY759262.1:51577284-51589784 GCA_963662155.1 Lamellibrachia columna
GTATTGGTGATGGAATGTCTGTATTCTTTGCATTACATGTTCATGACGACTTCTTGATGTATATATGTTATCGTCATGCTTGTAGGAATGTGGGCTCTGAGAAACTTGCCGGACGGGGCTGTACATGTGTTCAGTTCCTGTCTGGTTTGCTTTGAGGAGCTCACATTCCTGTTAATGTTCTTCCCAAAGTGGCTGCGTGATAAGCAGTCCACTTTGCAATAAAAAAGCGTCATTTATTTGGTCCATTTCAATTCTCTACTACATCGGACTTGTGTTGGTTATTGCATAAATGAATTGATGCAACTCACAAGGTGCATAAACATTTTTAGGATTTTTTTTTTATAGATTTTAACGCGACCGTCGTAGCCGGTGAACCCAACAGCGCACTGTTGGCGTGAGAAAGAGCCCGCTGGCTTTGCCCCGTGATGTTTCGTTATGGTTGACTAACTTCGAAGCGAAGGACCGGAGTTTGACAGCGACAATGAAGCTAGTGCGCTTTGAATCGGAGCTTTGCCAGTAGCCACAAAAAAAGAGCCGAACAAAGTTTTTTCGCTGGCTGCAGTTACTTTATTGTTCCATTTAAATGGAAAGAAACGAACATCATATCATTATTTAAAAAGAGTTCGAGAAACAAGACAGATAATTACATACCAGTGAGTTTAACATAAAGTGTTTTTTTTATTATTAGAAAGGTTAATTAATGCAATATAGAGAACTTCTTTGTTATGCGTAACTTATTAAATCCATCACAACGTGGATTGCTAAAAGCGAGGTCATGTTTAGATAGCTTTCGACAAAGTGCCACACCAACAATTACTACTTACATTAAAAGCCTACGTTATCGGGATTGCATAATCGACATGTGGCTGACTGGCAGAAGACAGCTATAGTATATCGAGACCTTTCAAACTGTAAATACGTTTTGAGTGGGTTACCACAAGATTAACACGTATGATGATAAATAACATTTACAAAATGATCTAGACAAATTACTTAAATGGTCTGAGCAATTAGCAGATGTCATTCAATTTTGGGAAATGTAAATGTCTACGCACATCACAGGACACGGGAACTTGCAAACTATATAATGGTAGATACGGTTCTAGGTACTACCATAAAAGAAAACGTCTCAGGAGTTACAATAAATGCTAAAAGTTTCAGAGCAGGGTGTCATTGCAGCTTCAAAGAGTATTCCAATCCTAGGGTTGATTAAGAGAATGTAACATAGAAGGAAAAAGAGCAAATTATACATGTGTGTAAAGCAATAGTTAGACCTCATATATAATAATGTATACACTCTTGGACACCATATCGTAAGAAGGATATTGATAAACTTGAAAAAATACAGAGGAGAGCAAACAAAATAATTCCAGAACTGAGAGTCCTTTGGAAAGGAGAGTAAAATGTTAACATATTAAATGGGTATGAAAATATTGAAAGCAATATTTTTTCTCACTCAAGAGAGATAGTAGAACTACAGGACATGAGGTAGCATTAGTAAAGTGTAAGTGTAAATTGTATATCAGGAAGAACTCGGTCTCACAGAGGACAATGAATCAATGGAAAAAAATCACACACACACACATACACACACACACACACACACACACACACACACACACACACACACACACACACACACACACACACACACACACACACACACACACACACACACACAAATATATATATATATTTATATATATATATATATATATATATATATATATATATATATATATATATATATATATACTGTATAAATGCTAGAAGCGTGAATATATTTAACACATATCTTAGCAGGGCGGTTTACACATAGATGAACAAATATTGGACTCTCGATAAACCAATTGCTTCCTTGTCCAATTGTCATTTCGGCTCTTGCCCTGGATCGCACTCTTGCTAATTTTTTTTTATATCGTATTAAATGTATGGTTATCTTGATTGGTGTGTTTTTGCTAAATTAAATTGTTCTTTAATGTAGTGTATCTTTAGTCATGGCATGATTTTTTTTATGTTTTGATATACCGATTCAAAATCACGATACGCCTTGTGTACTCCACTGAACTGAATACAAGAAGAGAAGGCATGTCTCAGGCGAATTCGACAGATGTGCACAACCACGAGATTGGTTAAATCATGGCAGTTGATGAACTTTTTATGTGCTTCACACAATCGCATCATAAGACCAATACTATTGACATCTTTTGGCGATTTAAATGATATAACACAGCTACACAACTCTACCCACCATGCTGTCCAGCTCTGATATCCACAACAGCGCCAATGTGAATTAATGTTAGTTTCACTCGTTAGACGGCGCTTCGGGGGCAATCTTGGTGACGATCAATCCACCGCCCACCAATACTATGCGTATTTGACCATTGCGAACATGTGTGACCATTCCTAATGCAGATATGGTTAGAAGTTTTAACTATTGAGATAAACGAGTAATTGCAATAGTTACGTCTACTAACAAGTGCAGCGGCAATGATACTGTGCAGAAGAAAGTGACTAACACTGACGATTATGGCGAGGATCACAAACATGATAAAAACCGCGACGATACATCTAAGAAATATCATATCAGAGATGTTGACTGATGTCAGGCATAACTCCCAAATTCCGTATTGTGAATGCTGGTGTGACATTTTGGTTTACGAGGTGTAAGAAAAACACTTCATTCTGTCATGCCGTTTCTATGTACCAACAGCCATAAAGTCAGCGTTAATATAATTTAACTGTAATCTGCTATCAGTCCTCCAGTGGTACATATCATGAAGAAAATCTCTGAGCTGGAAAGCAATTAGAATATGGCATAGTCAAGGCTATGTAGATGTGTGCGCCAGCAGCATAAAGTGGTGAACCAAATTGGAAATGTTGATAACTGAGCTGAGTGTAGTTGTATAGAAAGTAAATAGTAGCTGCGTAAGGACAGAACCTCGATGAACTTCACATGAAAAAGGAAGTACAGATGAAAGGAAATTCCCTACTAATGGAATAAAAGTTTTATGTGGCGGATGGTTGCTCCTTGTGTAACCCGTCAAATATATGCTTTCGGTTAGGTTTGTGTGAATTTCGGTACATTATGTGAAGAGGTTTTTTCCAGGATAAATCTATGTTCGAATTAACTTTCGGAAGACAATAAACTACGATTTTGGTAGATCGATCGAACTTGTCGTAATTATTTCATTTGTGTTATCAGCTAAAACATTGCTAGTGGACCTGGAATGCGGAGTCATGTTTTAAAGTTTGTGTATATATGGACATAATATCGTTGTCAAGAAACCCGAATGTTGAATGAAGTAGACAAAAAGCAAGAGATTGTGACTCCTTGCACTACTCAATCAAGTTTTGGTACTTGCAATGTCAATGACCATGACATCTTCGCGCCACAAAAATAACTGCCGATTTCACGTAGTGTTCGTTGGACGTTGGGCCCCCGGGCACTACGATACAAGTTCAGCCACATACATATGAAAATGATGGACATAAGAATAAACAGACAGACAGCCAGATAGGCCTACAGACAGACAGACAGAGTCAAACATGACTTTATCATATAGATGAACGTTGCAAAACGCTATATTTTTATTATTAATTTCGAACATGATTGGAATGATTCGGTGCACCTACCGATCGTTGTCCAGAGCAGACGGCTTTGCCACAGATTAAGGCTGACCAGATTGAAGCGACCGACTCGACCAAGTATACGATGATGTAGACGATGACCACGGCAACGATTTCCTTCCGCTTTAAACAAACACTAGGGAAAATTAACACAGCGTTACCATATAACAAAACGGTGTAACCAATTGTCTGATTAAAACGTTTATCTTCGATAATGATGATGACGAAGATGACTTCGAAATCGTTAAGCCATATTAAATGTGTCAGCAGATGGACGGACACGCTAAATAACACGGTTACAAAGCAATACACACGTAGACTTAGATTTACAATACCTTGAGACAGGCAAGTAATGGTTGGTGCACTAACCAATAAACACCAGATAACACATCAATAAAACATGATACGCAATGACAAAATGAGCTAAGACGTGATATTTCAATATAATATTTCCACAATACTAACGCTCACTTCCAAAAGACTTTAAGAGAAAGACCGCTCCCAACATTCAAATATTCCAGTGTTTGCTTACTTTGGGAATCAACTGCACAGCTTCGTTGATGTTGTCTAATTGCACTGAGGCAAATATGCATAGGAGGAAACTAATCGTAGCAAACACGGAGGAGATGATTGACATCACCATGAAGCCAGTGATCTGCAAAATTATACATTGTGACAGTATTTACTCCAAATAGAACCCACTCTCAAATATTTGCGCATGTAAGATCAAACTGCAATTGAAAAAAGTCAAGAACCTCCAATAAATCATCTATAAACGGTCATGAATATGCATTGTGGAATGACAGCAACACACCTACGTGACGGCAATCGGATATAACTATCAGTATGTAGGTTCAAACCCCTGTCCACTCCGTTTATTCCATACATTTTATATACTAACCTACTGCATTTCACTGCCACCAAGCAATACAAAATGCCAATAATAAATTAAGTATTTATGGCAAACGAATTTAGTTTGGGTGAGGTTTGAAATGGCTAATCTTGATAGAAAATAAACTATGCTAACTATAACACCGCGAAGGTTCTCGTGACAATGTTTTTGTCTCGGTTAAAGGAATACATACATTTAATAAATAAATGTGTCCATGTAATAATTTTATGTAGGTGAAATAATATATTAATGTAATATTTATTTACACTGATGAATGTTTTCATTACTAAAAATATTATCATCAACGTGTCTTCGAGCGCAGCATAATATGAAATGTACCCATTTTAGATAATATATTTAATAAACCTCGCAGCAATTCTTACCGGACATGAAGTCTTGGTTGACCCAGCTGGGAAACCGCACACTCCAGTTATCAAGAACTGACGACAGACAGGTACAATTGTGTCAGGCATGTACGTCTGTGTATATGGAAGTATGTATTTATATATGTATGTGTATATGTATGTATGTATGTATGTATGTATGTATGTATGTATGTATGTATGTATGTATGTATGTATGTATGTATGTATGTATGTATGTACGTATACATGCATGTATGCATGTATGTATGTGTTTATATACATGTGTGTATTTGCGTATGTGTGTATGTGCGAATGCGTGTATGTGTGTATGTGCGTATGTGCGTATGTGCGTATGTGTGTATGTGTGCATGTGTGCAATTGTGCATGGATTCATGTGTGCATGCATGCATGCGTGTATGCGTGCAGGCGTGTGCGTTTATATTTGTACGCATGTATGGACGTATGCATGCATGTATGCACGCATAGATGCATGCATGGGTGCATGTGCTTACGTTAGTGTATGTGTATGTGTGCATGCGTGCATATGTGTGTAAGTGTGTATATGTGTGTAAGTGTGTATATGTGTGTATGTGTGAAGGTGTGTATGTATGTAAGTACGTGGGTATGCATATATGTATGGGCGCATATATATATATATATATATATATATATATATATATATATATATATATGTATATATATATATATATATATATATATATATATATATATTTATATATATATATATATATATATATATATATATATATATATGTGTGTGTGTATGTGTGTGTGTGCGTGTATGTGTATATATCCGTACATATGTGTATGGGTGTATGTGGGTATGTATGCATGCGTGTATACGTGTAATAATGTATGCATGTATGCATATATGTATGCATGTATGCATATATGTAAGTATGTATATATGCATGTATATAAGTATATATATATATATATATATATATATATATATATATATATATTTATATATGTGTGTGTGTGTGTGTGTGTGTGTGTGTGTGTGTGTGTGTGTGTGTCTGTGTCTGTGTGTGTGTGTATGCATGTATGTATGTATGTATGCATTCATGTATGTATGTATGTATATATGTATGTATGTATGTATGTATGTATGTATGTATGTATGTATGTATGTATGTAGGTATGTACATATGTGTATATATGTACGTATGCGCATGTGTGTGCGCCCGCGCGCGCACGAGTTGGTGAGTTTCAAAGCCAACGTCCCGTAACAACCAACTCACCAGGACACAGCCACCGAACTCTCTAACCGATCTGCCTGTTGAAAAGTAGTCACCGTGGGTAGCAATGACGGAGACGTTGGTAATGAAGAGGACGACTCCCACTCCCGCCTGTATCCCACAGAGAACGTACGATGATCTGCGTCCGTAATTTGAGTGGATGTCTCGAGTAATCAAGGCAGACATGACTACCACATTTGGGTTTGTCGTCGCTGGAATCATCGTCACTGACTGTCCGATCCTGCGCTGTCGAAAATGGCTGCCCTACTGAGTGAGACTATTGCTACTCCTGCGCGAATCGATAACGAGTACGACTCGCGTACGGAGCGCCGTTCCTCGACTACAACGTTTTATCCTTTAAGCACACAGTGATAGTTCCATCGTGCATGTTGGGTTCATTTACGTAGCGTTATCCGCATTCAGTATGTTGATACCTTAGACTATCTGGTTTAATGTTGCCTTATGGTTTATTCGCATTTGTAGCGTTATTTGTTGGTTTTTGTAGCCCTGATGTCATGTTGGAGAACATCAGACATGTCTAGAAAGGCGCTCCTTACAGCATTATATATACTTAAAAAGGTGTCACTGCTCTTAACGCATCGCTGACTCTATTTACTTAAAGCGAACTGCAACACAAGCCAAAGTGGTAAAACAATACTAGGAGCCGTAAGCAGCTCGAGACAAAATGCGAGACTGTTGATGGTCACGCATCTTTATCGCCCGCTTAGCTACACTCGCATCAATTATTGTTTACAACTAGTTTATGTTTATCATAGCGTTATTAGTTTCATTATGTCTGTACCAGTTAAATTTTATATCAATTATATTTCAGACCCAATCATACTGCAAAAAGTGCGAGACGGCTTTTGATAGCGGTCACGTTTTAAACAATTTGTCGAAGAAATCCAACAACGACAATCTGTTTTTTACTAGCGGGTCAAGCGAACGGTGGAAAAAAACATGTATTTTTAGTTCGAGGGTCATCAAACATGATTTTATTATTTTTGAATACAGCCAACTACACATCGTAGAATACAACACAAACCATAAAGGCGGGCTTTTCATAGATGATACAATTGTTGGACTCTCGATAAGCCAATGGCTTCCTTGTCCACTTACCATCTGAACTTGTAGTGTAGTATAAATAATGATGACTATAACGCTAAAAGGAAAGGTGCAAATGCATAACACCAGCATACCTACATGTCCTAGATACCACGGCGATGACAGAAAAACAACCAGAGAGACAGTACGTTTGCGAGAATAACTGGAGTGGGAGTAAAAAGAATCGATAAGCAAAGAATGGAGGAGCTGAGGGAGGAATTTGTTGCGAGAGAAAGACTCACGTGGAAGATGGTGAGGAGCCTGCTAAAGTGGACGTTGAAAGAATGGAAGGGGAACGATTGAAGATGATCGAATTTTTAGTGTTTCCAATGATTCCGTAGGAGGTAAATTTGTATAGAAGACGTAGGTGAGGCACTTTGTAATATATATATATATATATATATATATATATATATATATATATATATATACATATATATATACATATATATATATATATATACATATATATACATATATATATATATATATATATATATATATATATATATATATATATATATATATATATATATATATATATATATATATATATATATATATATATATATATATATATATATATTACTGCACAATTAACAATATATATATAGTTAAATATAATATTAAATATGTTGAATATTGGTGAATCACGGGTTTGGCCAAAGAGGCTTGGATTATAAATGGTGGTAGAATGTAGGAGGGAATAATTGGCCAAATGTTGTTTGCTGCACAGAATCGGTCCAAATATGAATCCACTCCCGGGTACTACGTGTTATGATGTAGCTAAGTACTTAGCAATATACTACGTAAAACATAGTTCATTGTGCGCACATTTAAAAAGTATATACTCATCGTATGTATTTGAGTTTATATTGCCTAAATGTAGCCTGTCGCCTGTTTGCGCCACAGTTGCAGGTAAAACATATGCAAATATATTGGGTTTGTTCAGATGAATGTTTTTCCAGACACTCTACTTAGCTAATCATGTAAATTGTACCCCATACTCCGTGATTCAAAGGCGTGTCCGTGGGAAAAGAAGGAAAAGAACTTGTGACTGAACGTGTTTGAACGGGCAGTGAGCAAACTTGATATATGTGTTTAAAAGAAAATTGACATAATATTTTTCTCTAAATAAGAATTCACAAGAGTGCGGAAGAGGTGGAAGAACCCAGATAAGGAATGTTACTAGGCTCCCGCTGTTGACAGCAAGACAGCATGCCATCAATAGAACATAATGGAGGGGTGCAACTGCCAAAGAGGTAAAACAATAATAGGAACCGTAAACAGGTCGCGACAAAATGCGAGGTTCAGCGAGACTGTTGATTGATCACGCATCTTTATCGCCCGCTTAGGTACGCGCGCATAAATTATCGTTTACAATTTGTTTATGTTTATCATAGGGTTATTAGTTGCATTAATGCACTTCAATGTTATATCAATTATATATCAGACCCAATCATACTGCAAAAAGAGCGAGGCGGGTTTTGATAGAGAACACGTTTTAAACATTTTGTCGAAGAAATCCAGCAACGACAATCTGACTTGTTTACCAGCGGGTCAAGCGAACGGTAGAAAAAACATTTATTTTTAGCTTGAGCGTCACTAAACAGGATTTCATTATGTTTGAATACAGCCAAATACACATCGTAGGACACAACACAAACCATTAGGGCGGGCTTTTCATAGATGATAAAATTGTTAGATTCTCGATGGCTTTATTGTCCACTTGCCATCTGGAACTTGTAGTATCGGGTGGTAACCTTTTAAATGTTTTTTAATGATTTGTTCAGAATCGACATACCACTCACCGTTGTACACACGTATGTATATTTGACAGTATAAAACCAGGACCTATATACTGTCCACTAGAACGGTGGCGAGGACGCGCATTGATACAAGTAGTTTCGTCAGACTGTAAGCTTTTAGGACATATGTGAATCGCCGCGGTAGGCCAAACCAGTCAAAAGTTATGATGTATTTTGTGTACGTGCGCTATGCGCGTTTAATAGGTAAAATTGTTGTTAGTAGGCAGTGAATAAAACATATTTTGTCGGCATTAATATTTACTTATTCTTAAAATCCCGTTGTGTTAAGATATTAAATATTGCAATGCAACCAAAAAGTTATTTTTGTGAAAAAATCTATTTGGAACTATATCCCATTTTTCTCGTTACAACATCGCGCACCATCCGACGTGTTTTCCCAGATCGCATCATATATACATATATATATATATATATATATATATATATATATATATATATATATATATATATATATATATATATATCCTCTTGGAACCCCAGCAATAAAAAAGTGTCAGAAATGGTTAAAATTTTGAACATGTGTTACTTGATTAGCTATAATATGGAAAGTAATTTTTATTTATTTTTCTCTCTCGTGATTGGTCAGTTATGGAGTGTCCCCATACGGGGACATCGGGTCTCGGCCATTAAAAAAACACAAGTATAACAGTCAACTGAAAAGTGCTTTAATAACACACTAACATGCCTTGCTGCAGCCCATTTGACGTTGTTTACATAAACAAGACTCCGTGCCTCGATGTAGCTTGCTTCAGTCTAGTTCACTTTGAGTGAAAGTCACGGAAGCAGTTTCTTGCAGATGTCAGGCAGAGAAAAACATTGCATTTGTCGCATTTGATTCGAGTCTTGCCCTTGCAATTCTCGAGTCTGCATCGAGCAGAATTCTTTAAGTCGTACGCGACTGCCAGGTGCTTAGCTGCCTGAACGCGGGATGCAAGATCGGGCAGAGCTGATACACGTCGTCGTTGCCCCTGTTCAGCCTCTGATGAAGTGTCACTGTCACACGATGATTCTGGTTCAGCATTCATGAGGGCAAGAGCAACTGTGCTTCGAAAATCGTAAAGCTGCATCGTTGACTGTGAATCGATGCGATGCTCGATCCAGCAGTTGCTCAGTACCATGTCGATGAAATGTGAAATGACACGGAGATTCCACCTTTTAGTGCGAGCTTCCATGCGGTGGTATGATATCATACGATCACACAGATCAACTCCACCCATGTTCTTATTATACTGGGTGATGACGTTCGGACGACGGACCTGAACATGTGCCCTGTCCTTCTTGGACCATCGGCGACAGTCGTCTTCGGGCTCTACGCCATAGATTGATGACGCCATTAGGATCGATTTATTGTCAAACCATTTGACCAAGGATACAGCTGAGTTACCGCTGACATACTGCTCGTATGTTCCCCGTCCTTTCTTTGACATTGCCACGTCAGCTGTGAAAGGCACGGGCAGCTTTCGTTTAGTGATTGTTCCTGTCATATATATCTGTTTCTCTAAAAGGTGACAAATTAGCGGTAGTGTGGTAAAAAATCTGTCACAGAACAGGTGATGTCCGTTGGTCAGCGTCTCTGTGAGACGCAGCACTGCACCTGTTCCCTGGCCTGCCTTCTTACCGTCCAGCTCATACTGATCAAATGTTCCTGCCCCCTGGTATAGCTCAAAGTCCAACACCAAGCCAGAAGCCCCAGCCAGAACAAAGTTCTTCAGCCCAGTTGGACTCGGCTTCCGCGGCACATACTGGCGAGAAGGACAGCGGCCAGTAAACGAGATCATTTGTTCATCAATTGAAACGTTGGCTTCTCGAGGCAGTCCAACACACACTCGCTGTATGCGGTCTACAAATGGGCGCACCTTCCACAACCGGTCAGCAGCCATCTGTTTGTTGGTAACATCCAAATTGTCGACAACCGTAAAGTGATTTCGCAGCTTTGAGTAGCGATCTCGAGGCATGCAGTTGGCGATTACTGGTATGCGGGTTGCTCGCTGCCAGTATAATCTAATACGTTTCATGCTGAGGCATCCCATCATGATGGACATGCCGATGAACTGTTTCATCTCTGTCGACGATGTCTGAATGTTCCTTCCTGTGGCCTGCATGTAGTGACGACCAGTCATGTCCGACATCTCCGCATATGTGGCATCATTCAGGTACATACCGAAATAATCAGCTGGTGACCACGCCTGACGATCTCCTGAGTAGTCGTGTCGCAGAGGTGCGGGAACAACTGCTGGGTCAAACGTTGCCGTCTTCCTCCAGATAAAATAATAAATATATATATATATATATATATATATATATATATATATATATATATATATATATATATATATATATATATATATATATATATATATATATATATATATTTATTATTTTATTTATTTTATTTTATTTTTCCGCATAATTTCGTAAACGGCCCGCCAATGCCAGTCGAATTATTATACGGTACAACGTTCAACGACAGCGTCACGTTAGAGTAACACGCGTTTTCTATTTGTAAATGGTTTCATGGCTCCCCACTTGCTAGTTTCGTTTTGTGCTTGGCATGGAAAAATTTCGTCAACGATGAAGAAACCCTCTTGTAATTAAACTGATGTTCAAGGACACGTTCGTATTATACAATATATGTAATAGATTACAACTGAAATAGGGTTTTTTGGGAAAAAAAAACAAATGCCTTTTAACTATGTCTACGTGTCTACGGAGTGGACTAAATTACTACGCGTAAACGCATAGCGTACGCCACCTATGAAAGCTAGATAAACCGAAGGTTTATGTATATTTGCATTACTGTGTTTTTGGCAATACACCTAAGAAGGTTAATACAAACTAATCATTCCTAACAACAATCAATAATAGGACGTTAGTTGTTTTCTCAGATGTTGTTCTAAACGTTGGCGATTCTGATCAAATATGCTTTTTCTGGCGGCAGACATGTTTATTTGACAGCCAATCAGCGTTTGGAAGTTCTAAGAAATCGACTTCGAGTGCCTTCGACCGACATCGAAGCATAGCAAACTCTCAATCAAGCGATATGCTATGTCAGAACGTTATAAGTTTAGTAAACAAAGGACAAAATATGTCGCATAAGTTGTGTTTAGACAATGTCATTTTCTATGGGCAAGAATGTGAAAATAGGTTTCGCATGCTGTGTTGAATCACTAAATGGCGACTGCCGATACTTAATTCGAAGTAAACGTGTTCCTGGTTATGAAAATGTCATCGCTGATCGCCTTTCGCGACTTCAGATTGCAGAGGCCAGACAGACAGCGCCATAGCTGGTCGTGCGACCTGCCATCCTACCAGCTCATCTGAGATCCGATGTGGTCGGAGCGTGAATTGGTGACGGCTTATCTGGCTCCTACTGCACTGGTAGCATATCGTCGTAGTATTAATATGCTGCGAGAATATC
>OY759262.1:51594784-51604784 GCA_963662155.1 Lamellibrachia columna
ATGTTATTTTGTTAAACACACCTAGCTAATGAGCTAGGTGTTCGCTATCCAGCCCCACAAAAAGTGTTTGTCATACACAAAAATAAGTGTAACAAAAATGAACGTAATGAGCACAAGTACGAATGACAACACAACACAAGCACACACACAAGCAAACCCTAGCGCGCTTCCACTGAAGCATGCACGCACGGAATCAAGCTATCACGCACTCACCCACTCACATACACATACAGGGGTGCGCGCATACGCACATACATATACACGCGTACTCACACAAACAAACACACACACACACACACACACACACAGTCACACCCGCGCAGACACACACACGCACACATACACGCCCACGCACGCGCTTATGCACACAAACGCATGCACTCGCAAGCGTACGCGGGCACGCACATGCATACGCACACAAAAACACATGCACATAAACATATATCATAATGATTACCATACATAGCAATCCCTTTTCGTAATGTTATCTACCTGGTCGCTGAAAGTGCGTCTATATATTTGTTCTTCATTTGTAAAATATATATTATGCATCACACATGCCGTGCCCGTTAATTGTATATGTATGGTGAATTAAGTTATACGTAGTACCATTAAATCGACTGTAAATAACAAATGTCATATATCCTCACATCGCAATCAATGAACCAGCAGCAATACATGGACGTCAGCTGGAGGTGCTTTGGTTGCAAACCGTGACTGCAGGAAATAAATGTAAATTGTTATTGATTTATAAAGCACCATTTTTATGCAATGATATTATGTGGTACTGTACAGTACAATAAATAGCATAGTAGAAAGTTAAAACAAAATAAGCATTCAACATTATATAAATATTTATATAAAAAGGTAAAACTGTAAAATGAGTCAAATTAATAATTTCAGTAGAAACTTCGTAAATATTTTATATAAGTATCTAACAGGTGTAAACGTATTTAAATTAGTAATATTAATACGTTAATTGTATGCAATTATAAAATAATTTAAGTTTGCTCTTTAAAATGTTGACATTGTTGCAGCTGCGAAAATCTTTGGGAAGGGAGTACCACAGTTTCGGGAGCATCAACTTTAAAAGCACGATCTCCCAGTGTTTTCTTTTTTGTCCTTTGTACATCAAGTTTAAGATCATCCTGGGATCTTAGACCGTAATGGATGATTCTAGGAGTCAGTATTTCCGACATATATTCTGGTCCATGGCAGTGTAATGAATTAAATGTCAGTAGGCATATCTTATATTTAATATGAAATTCCACCGGCAACCAGTGAAGTGACTTTAGTACTGGAGTGATATTGTCATATTTGCTGATTCTGCACAACACTCTGGCTGCGGTGTATTGAACAATTTTGGTAAGCCGATCAAAAGGGCATCACAGTAATCAATATGGTTGTGGACGAGAGCATGTATCAGTTTCTCTGTACACTGTTGATCAAGATATTTTCAGATTATTCCGATATTATATGGTTGCGCAAAGGCTGCCCGACATTTGAACTTGACATGTTCTTCCATAGACATGTGTTTATCAAAATAAGCGCCCAAATTTCGTACACAATTCATTGCACGTACATCATAGCCCCCGATGTCAATGGTGCATTTTGCTAGTTGTTGCGGAGTGCCGATTAAAATTTACTTAGTCTTGGAGTTGTTCATTTTGATTTTCATGCCTTGCATCCAGATATTGATGTCTCTAATGCATCGTTCATGGACTCACAGTTACTGTATAAAGAATCAGGATGGAAACCACAGTAAACTTGATGATAATCGGCGTAGGCATGCCCCAGCTTCCCATGCTGATCATTGACAGATAAAACAGGGCTAGAATACTCGGTAAACTCAACAGGACCTAGAAATGAGCCTTGCAGTACTCCCTGATCAAGTTTAAACTTCTCACAGCCATACCATTGATACAAATACGTTGCGACATTGATTGGAGATAAGAGGAAAACCAATATAGAGCTGTGTTGATACTCCAAAAGAGCAATTCATGATATTTAATTAAATATTAAGGCCGACTGTATCAAAAGCCGACGACAAATCAATTAAGACCAGTTGTGTTACCTTCTATTGATCCATGTTTACAAGAATGTCAGACTGGACCTTAGCTAGAGCGATTTCTGCAGAATACCCTACTCTATAAGCAGACTGACAAGGTGGCAAGGGAAATCCACAGTCTGAGTGTAAACAAAGTTGGTTTACAACAGCTCGCTCGGTTAATTACTCCGTCCATCTGTTGGTGACGTCTTTTTCATCGTTGAGGCATTTCCCTTCTTTGTCTTGAATGGCGTTGACTTTTACCTGCTTTTGCTTTGTCAGTTATTTCACGACTTGGTAAGCTCTCTGGCTATTGTTGATGATGAGGCAGTCTTCAATTTCCTTGAACTGTTCTTCTATACAGTCTTCTTTGGACTTTTTCCATTCCCTTCATGATCTTCTTGCTGCTCCTTCTTCCGTGTTATTTTCTTTCTTCTAGTGCCATGCATTTCCTTAATTTCTTCTGTGACCTGGGGTTTCGAATTTCAGCTGCGCTTTCCTAGGGTGTCATTTGTTGTTTCCATCATCACTGCGTAACATCTGGAGGTAATCGCGTCTAGGTTTTCTTTAAGCCTGAGTAGTGGTGAAAACTTCCCGCCAATTATTGCATGGAACGGTTCCGATATAGCAAGTTAAACTTGAGTATGGGGTTCTTGGGCTTGATGGCTTAAAACGTTCATAATAACAAGATCGCGATCACGTCCTTGTTTTGGCTCTGTTGATTCCGGATCGGAATTGTTTTGTATCAGGATATAGTCGATCTGACTGTGATGTAGGTAGGTGCGTGCCAGGTCCACCTTCCGTATGTTTTATGTTCTCAAATGTGCACCATGTTGTTGTAGTTGGCAAATTCCAGCATGCGCAGCCCTCTCTCATTGGCATTGTGGCATTACAGAAAGGACTGCATGAATTTGTTCAGTCTGCATCGGCACATACCTTAGCATTCCAGTCACCCTGGACCATCAGATTGTCCTTCTTGTCTACCCTGTCGATGATAGCCTAGAATTAGGTGTAAAATTCTTCTCTTTGTTCATCATCATAGTATGTAGATATTTTTTTTAAAGAAATCACTAAGTGGATAGACGAAGGATCGCCAGTAGATATTATCTACTTAGATTTTCAGAAAGCTTTTGAAAAAGTGCCACAGAAAAGATCACTACTTAAATTAAAAGTCCATATTATTGGGGTCGGCATAATTGACTGGACAGAATTATGGATGGCTTAAAAAAACAGTGTGCTGTAGTAGATGGAGAGGTTTAAAATTGGAGACCAGTTTTGAGTGTGGTAAGATCAGTATTAGGACCTTTATTATTCTTAATATATATGAATTATTTGGACAATAATATAACAAGTAACGTACTGACATTTGCGAATAAAATATGGTGGTGATCAACAATATTTACAAAATGATCTAGACAAATTGGTTAAATGATCTGAAAAATGACATATGTTATTCAATTTTGGGAAATATAAATTCTTTCATAGAGGACAAAGGAATTTGGATATAAAAGTACTATATGGGAGATAATATTCTAGGTAGTACTGTAGAAGAAAAGTAGTTAGGAATAACAATAAGTGCTGATACGAAAATTTCAGAACAGCGTGGTATTGCAGATTCAAAGATGTTATCAAATTCTTGGGTTGATTTGGTGAAACATAACATGCAAGGCTAAAAGCTATTTATACCTCTGTATAAAACATTACCTCGTTTAGAATAGTGTACATAAGCATTGGGACCATATACCGTAAGGATATATATATATATATATATAAGGATATATATATATATATATATATATATATATATATATATATTTATATAAATATATATATATATATATATATATATATACATATATACATATATATATTATATATATATATATATATATATATATATATATATATATATATATATATATATATATATATATATATATATATATATATATATATATATATATATATATATATATATATATATATATATATATATATATATATATATACGCTTGAACGCATACCTATATACCTTAATTATGAAGAACGCCTGAAAGAATGTGGTACAACTCTAGAGCAAGGAGGTTAACAAAATACAAAACGAAGTTTTTTATTACATTGAATGTAATGAAACTGTTATAAAATATGTTTTTATCACGCGATAAATATAGTAGAACTACAGGAAATTATGTAAAATTAGTAAAGGATCAGTGAAGATTGGATATCAGGAAGATACACTAATTACATTCAAATAAATGAATGGAACAACTTGTCTATGAATTGTGTAACTGCTAACAGCGTGAATATGTTTTTAAAAAAGGTTGACACATATCTCAAGAGGGCGGATTACACGTAGTTAAACATTGTTGGCTTCCTTGTCCACCTTCCTTCTGAACCTTTGGTTTGGATGGCAAATGTTAAATTTTGCTAAAAGCGCTTATATCGTGAACGAAACATGACGCCGTTTAATATGCGCAATTTGACATTTTCGAAGAGCTTTGAACTATCGAAAGAATGGCGCAACACGATTATTAAATTTCACCGCCAAAGAGGTCGGATAATGGAATGTGCAACACAAAAGTGGGCTTACCAATTTTTTTATTTTATAATGTCGTTAACTGTTGCAATTGCACTTACAATAAAACAAACGCAAGCTAAATTGTATCGACAGTTTCGGAAAACTTAGAATCTTAGAATCAACAGCTCTCAGCTATCTTGAAAAACTTTTTAATAGTGTTTAGTGTGAAATAAGAGCTTTCTGTAAAATAACTACAGTCAAACAATATTCTGTACATTTGACAAAATGATCAGGCTAATTTTATCTTATTGAAGGCATGGTGTAGAGCATAGAACCAATTATTTGGACAACTAGCTGAAGCCCACATAATGTGGTAAACTAACAACAGTTATCAGTCATACAACTATACCACGCATTTCACAAATCCCTTGAATAAATTAGATGTTCATGTGTATTTTCATCGCTATATGTTATTAGCGCGTTATATTGTTTGCGAATTAATGTACCTTCATTTGAGCGAACCTGCTTTACAATCGAGGGAATAACAAAAACTAACAATAAGAGAAAAACATCCCTGGCAATACTTCAAGAACCCAACATTAGAAGTGCAACAAACAAGAATCGCTAAGCATGTCATGAACAGGAATGCCAGAGAACGAAATACACTGTGTGATTATGCGATAAAAAAGAAAACATGCAACTCGGTGTATGTAAGCACTAGGCATCATCACACATTTGAATTGTGACAACGACGCCACTATGCATGTTACAACATCGCACTAATCCATAGCATATTTACTTTTTTCAGTTTCAGTTTTAACAGTTTCAACATTTCGTATGTCTTAGAATACCACTAGTGTTTAAGATATGTAAGTATACAAGTGGTTGGTTCTACATATTTGGAACGACGTGTAAGTTCATAGAAATCACCAAGGTGTTGGTTCTTACTTTTTAACTTGTCATTGATGTATAACTGTGTTCCACAATAAATATAATGCTATGACTGATATATCTGGCAAGTGCAAGAGGTTTGTACAGTATATTGCATTTTTCCAAATAAGGTTAATTTGTGTTGACCTCCGGTCATGTGTGAAACATCTTTACGTTGCCCTTCTTGGAAGAATTCCTGTCGCGTCAGCATTCCGTTGTCAATGGGTGAAACTGTGATGGACCTGAACGACACGTGTAATGTATATGTTTACATACATGTTTATATGCATACGTGTATGCATTTTGGCATCATCATCAGATAAGAAGGAAATCATCGGGAACAATTTCAGGAAATTATTGATTATAAAAGATCAAAAAACCATATGGACAGACAACTGAGTAACATGAAGTATGAACGTCTGTCCAGAATGATCTTAGGCATACCGGAGGGGTGATCTATGATAGCCGATCTTCCCAGAGATGACACCACATGACGATTTTTTTATTTTTATGCAGCTATACATTCATGCAGCTATACAAACATAAAAATTAAACTAGAAATATATAAATGATGTCTAAGAAATGCTTGGTTTAATCTTTTCATCTGATGCGCCGATCTATGTAATGCATATTCATGGCAATAAGTTGTGTATGAAATATACATGTCAAGCAATATATAGTATATATTTTTCTAGAATTCCAGAATTATTGTGGTATAATTATAAAGTAACATTTCTCACCGAATGAGATTTCTGAGAAGCTGTTACTTTCGCCTGCCAGGATCGGTTCTCGGGTGGTTTCTACCGCAGTACAGGTTGTCTGCGTCTGGCGGACGATGGCTTCCATCTGTTACAGAAGATAATATGTAATTTAATTACTCCTAGGCCATGTCTCAAATGCAGCTTCCTTGGTATCCACGAACTTGTGCCTCTTATGGTTAGCTAGGACACCGCAATGCTGCTTTCAATGCAGATTAAATATAAAACGACTAAAATATTCCTTTGGCTCAGTGTGATGTGTGTGTGCTGGAAAACAACTATGCCGCTGGGATATATATATATATATATATATATATATATATATATATATATATATATATATATGTATATATATGCATATATATATATATACATATATATATATATATATATATATATATATATATAAATATATATATATATATATATATATATATATATATATACATGTATATATATATATATATATATATATATAAACATATATATATATATATATATATATATATGTAGATATATATATATATATATGTTTATATATATATATATATATATATATATATATATATATATATATATATATGTGTGTATATATATATATATATATATATATATATATATGTGTGTATATATATATATATATATATATATATATATCAGCGGCATATTTATTTTTCAGCACATATCTCAAATTTCTCTGTTGTTGATCTTATCGCCTCTACGACAATCGATTTTAACGCGACCGTTGTAGCCTGTGACCCCAACAGCGCACTGTTGGCGTGAGAAAGAGCCCGCTGGCTTTGCCCGGTGATAGTTCGTTATGGTTGACTAACTTCGAAGCGAAGGAGCGGAGTTTGACAGCGACAATGAAGATAGTGCGTTTTGAATCGGCGCTTTGCCAGTAGCGACAAAAAAGACCCGAACAACACTATTTCGCTGGCTGCAGTCACTTTGTTGTTCCATTTAAATGGAACATCATATCATTATTTAAAAAGAGAAAAAAGTCAGATAATTACATACCAATGAATTTAACATAAGTGCCTTTTGTGTTATTAGAAAGGTTAATTAATGCAATATAGAGAACGCATTTGTTATGCGTAACTTATTAAATCCATCACAGCATGGATTCCTAAAAGCGAGGTCATGTTTTAAAAGTTTTTTTTTTTTTTAAATAACTAAGTGGATAGACGTGGGATCACCAGTAAACATTATCTACTGAGATTTTAGATAGATTTCGACAAAGTGCCTCATCAACAATTACTACTTACATTAAAAGCCTACGTTATCGGGGATTGCATAATCTACATATTTCTGACTGACACAAGACATGTAGTAGATCGGGAGCTTTCCAACTGTGAATACTTTTTGAATGGGGTACCACAAGATTAACAATTATGGTGATAAACAACATTTACAAAATGATCTAGACAAATTACTTAAATGGTCTGAACAAATAGCAGATGTCATTCAATTTTGGGAAATGTCTACGCACATCACAGGACACGGGAACTAGGTACTCCGTAAAAGAAAACGTCTCAGGAATTACAGCTTTGCAGCTTCAAAGAGTAATTAAATCCAAGGGTTGATTAAGAGAATGTAACATAGAAGAGCAAATTATACATACGTGTAAAGCAATAGTTAGACATCATAAAGAATGCTGTATACAAGTTTGGACAGCATATCGTAAGAAAGATATTGATACACTTGAAATAATACAGAGGGGAGCAACTGAGAACTGAGAGACCTTTGGAAAGGAGAGCAAATTTAAATGTTTAACATATTAAATGGGTATGAAACTATTGAAAGCAATATTTTGTCTCACTCAAGAAAGATAGTAGAACTATAGGACATGACTTATCATTAGTAAAGGATCAGTGTAAATTGGATATCAGGAAGAACTCGTTCTCACAGAGGACAATAAATTAATGAAAAAATCACACAAATACACGCACACACATACACACATATATATATATATATATATATATATATATATATATATATATATATATATATATATATATATATATATATATATATATATATATATATATATATATATATGAATATATATATATATATATATATATATATATATATATATATATATATATATATATATATATATATATATATATATATATAAAATGTATAAATGCTTGAAGCGTGAATATGTTTTAAAACGAGGTTAACATATATCTTAGCAGGGCGGTTTACACATAGATGAAAAAATATTGGACTCTCGATAAACCAATTGCTTCCTTGTCCAATTGTCATTTCCGTTTGTGGCCTGGGTGGCAATCGTGCTCATTTTTTTTATATTGTGATAAATGCATGGTTAACTTGATTGGTTGTGCTTTTGCTAAATTAAATTGTTCTTTGATGTAGTGTATTTTTATTCATGACATGATTTTCTTTAATGTTTTGTTATACCGAATAAAAATTACGATACGCCTTGTGTACTCCACTGAACGGAATACAAGAAGAGAGGGCAGGTCTCAGGCGAATTAGACAGATGTGCGCAACCAAGAGATTGGTTAAATCACGGCAGTTGATGGACTTTCTATGTGCTTCATACAAACGCATAATAAGACC
Organism: Lamellibrachia columna; assembly: GCA_963662155.1. Classification (NCBI taxonomy): domain Eukaryota; kingdom Metazoa; phylum Annelida; class Polychaeta; order Sabellida; family Siboglinidae; genus Lamellibrachia; species Lamellibrachia columna. Next base: position 51,603,633 of record OY759262.1, read on the forward strand.
AATACTATTGACATATTATAGCGATCCTCCAGTGATACATATCATGAAGAAAATCTCTGAGCTGGAAAGCAATTGGTATATGGCATAGCCAAGGATATGTAGATGTGTGCGCCAGCAGCATAAAGGTGGTGACCCAAATTGGAAATGTTGATAATTGAGCTTAGGGCAGTTGTGTAGAGACTAAACAGTAGCTGCGCAAGGACAGAACCTCGAGGAACTTCACATGAAAAAGGAAGTACAGATGACAGGCAATTCCCTACTAATGGTATAAAAGTTGTATGTTGCGGATGGGTTAGGTTTGTGTGAATTTCGGTACATTATGTGAAGAGGTTTTATCTAGGATAAATCTTTGTTCGAACTGACTTTCGGTAGACAATCAACTACGATGTTGGAAGAACGATCGAACATGTTGTAATTACTTCATTTGTTTTATCAGCCAAAACATTGCTAGTGGACCTGGAATTCGGAGACATTTGTTAAGGACTGTGTATATATGTACACAATATCGTTGTCAAGAAGCCCGAATGCTGAATGAAGTAGTTCACAGAAACGACTAAGCAGACCTTGTTTTACATAAATACTAGCCCAGTTGCACGGGAGAAAAAGCAAGAGATTGTGACTTCTTGCACTACTCAATCAAGTGTTGGTACTTGCAATGCCAATGGCCATGACATCTTCGCGCAACAAAAATAACTGCCCATTTCACGTAGCGTTCGGGAGACGTTTGGGCCCCATGAACGACGATAAAAGTTCAGCCTCATACATATGAAACTGACGGATATATGAAGGAACAGAGAGACAGCCAGACAGGCTTACAGACAGACAGACAATGTCACAAATGACTTTAATATATAGATGAACGTTGCAAAACGCTCTATATTTATCATTAATTTCGAACATGATTGGAATGATTCGGTGCACCTACCGATCGTTGTCCAGAGCAGACGGCTTTGCCACAAATTATGGCTGAACAGACTGAAGCGACCGACTCGACCAAGTATACGATGATGTACACAACGAAATCATCCCGCTTTAAACAAACACGAGGGGAAATGAACACAGCGTTACCATATAAAAAACGGTGTAATAAATTGTCTGATTAAAACGTTTATCTTCGACTTAATAATGATGATGACGAAGATGATTTCGAAA